>JAHWFP010147073.1:113277-133393 GCA_023313725.1 Lithobius niger
CAGACACAACAAGAAACTTTTTTTTGGCTTGTGCAGTAGCTGCCTGGATTCCCCCCCCCCCTCCCCCAGACTATGTGTGTAAGCACAACGACGAGCAGAGATCGTTCGAAGGCACCTTTGTCAGCCCCGAGCCGTAGCAGGCTGTGGAAGATGGCTATTGCATCGTACAACTGTTTTACGTGTACCACTTCCCAAACTGCGGGCAGTACGATTCTGAACACAATGCCGGCGGGCTATTTACAAACTACATCCAAACATTCTACGCGCAAAAGCTCGAATGTAAGGACATCCTCATGATTGCACCACCGAAGCTGTGAAAAATGCTTACGTAGAGCGAGTGTACCAAAATGAGAAGATTGTATTGAACCCTGAACGAATTAGGGCCTGGCGGCAGGCGTATCGCTAAGGCTCTCTTAAGTTCTCTGTCAGGTAAGCTAGCCCAGCGAGAAGACCAAATATTGACAAAATACATCGAGGAACCGGGTGAATTTTTCAAATTTCTGCTGAATGCGCCAGAGTGTATTACAGATGTAGATTTCGAGGCGGATTTAGCAATGGTCCGATTCAGGCTGGACATGAATTTGAGCGAAGGCAATCCGGCAGTGAGTGTCGTGATTTCTGCATTTATTACGAGTTACGAGAGGCTGCGTTTACTCAAGATTTTAAGACTATATGAGCCCGGGCGGCAGTTGTACTGTGACACGGACTCGGTACTGGCAGTGTGCCATGTAAGTGCCTTGCCATCACCTCAAAGTGGCTTACGGCTAGGCAGTTTAACTAACGATCTAGCATCCTTCGGTCCCGAAGCCTACATTACAGATTTCTGCAGTAATGGTGCGAAAAATTACGGTTATCTCGTTCATACCAAAGAAGAGACAAAACAGGTTATTAAAATCAGAGGCTTTACACTCAGTTTCCGACACAGACAGATACTAGATTTTAATCTGCTATGCAAAATGATCCGCAGTTTGAAGGAAGGCCATACTATTGCCGTGACGGAACCTCATAAAATTGTAAGAAAAAAAAACCACATTCTTACTACAACTCAAATCAAATACTACAAGGCTGTTCTTACGAAACGGTTCATGAACGGTCAAAATTACGTATCGTACCCTTGGGGGCACTAAAAAATAAAGCCTTCCAACACTGGCAAAACAGCTAAGCGAGCACGCAACGGGTGTCTGTAGGTCATCAGTGCAGCTACTCTTGTTCTCCCCTTCCCCCCCTCTCTCTCTCACACGAGCTGCCAGTTCGTTTTTCTCCTTGTTATTTTCAAGTTCTTTTCAACCCTTTTTTTTTCTTTTCACTTTCAATTTCTTTTCAACTCTTTTTTCTTTTCATCTTTCATTATTTTAACATTTTATCTTTATTTTTTTTAACATTTTCTTATTCCTTTATTTCTTCACCCTTCCCACTCCTCACGTCGTAAAAAGAGCTTTCTTCTAATTCTGGAAAAAAAAGACTCGTTTTGGTTTTTCTCCTACAATATTTCAATATTAAAGGAAAAGACACATTTCTGTTTCTTTTTACCTGTAGTTAAAGGAGGAAGCGGTAAAGTTGTTGATGTGGTAGATGTAGGTGTAGAAGGGGGAGGGTGGAGGAGGGGAGGGGGGCATTGAGTTGGACGTGTAGAGGTTACTGCTGTTGTTGCGATAGTGGTGGAGGTTGTTGTTGTTGCTGCTGATGTTGTTGCTATTGTTGTTGTTGGGCGAGCTGTTGGGCTAGCAGTTTTTAAGTAGTAAAGGCTGGTCAGTCAGTAGTGTGGCGAGAGTAGATAGTGGTGAAGGCTGCTGTTGTTGCTATTGACCGAGCTGTTGAGACAGTTGACTGTGTAGTAGTGCTGGCGGCTGTTGTTGCTGCTGATGTTGTTGCTCTTATTGTTGTTGGGCGAGTTGTTAGCCGAGCAGTTGAAGTAGTAATGGTAGGTCGGACATTAGTGTGGCGAGAGTAGATATTGGTGAAGACTGCTGTTGTTGCTATTGGCCGTGCTGTTGAGACAGTTGCTTGTGTAGTAGTGGCGGCAGTTTGAGTGGTATCAGAGACTGATGTTGTTTCCATTGTGGGTGGGAAGGAGGGGGAGGCCGCCTCTTGAAAAGTTATCAGGTCCGTTGGCAGCCCTGATGAGAATTCTACGGATGGAAGGTCCGTCCTTTCCACCCACAACGTCGAGTCGTTAGCTGGCAGCATTGTTGGAAGAGACGATGGAGGGGGGTGGTTGCTAGCCAAAAGATGAGCACTGCCAGCCAAAGAGCCGCCCCCAAACAAACCAGCAACAGCATAACGATCAACCGCTGCGTTGGTGTCGTGGTTGAAAATTTTAAAGATTTTAAAAATTAGAAGCTGAAGGAGGAGTGCAGTCGAGTGTGGCTCAAGAGGCAGTATGAAGCTTCGCACTCTCTCGTTAGCTGCATACATTTTTGTTTAGATTAAGAGCAGTCGAATTTCAAATAGTAAACCAATAGGCAAGCTAGCTTTATACGATACCTTAGGGAGTCGCATCGCTTTGTTTCAGTGGGAGTGGTCTTAAGAGCGAACTCAGGTTTTATTTTCTGCTTGTTTGTTTTAGAGTCGTTATAGTCCAGTCTTCCTAATGGTTTCCGAAGCCAAATGGTACGAAAGGGTGCAGGGAGATGGCACGCTCAAAGTATACAAACTGTTTAGCACTGAAGACGCGTGCCACTTCTACAATGTTATTGAAAGAAACATGAAATGGTGCGACGACATTCCTTTCCCCTACTCCACTTGCAATGGCCAATGACTCCAACCAAGCTTGTCACGCCGATAGAGAGAACTGGCCTTCGTGTATTAAGAAAATCTATAATGAGATAAAACATGTTTTTCGAAGAAGATTTTCACCTCTGCCACGTTACCAAGTATGGTGAACATTTAGACAAGTACGCCTACAGAACGAGCATTTTTGCGTTATCGTTAGGGAGAAAGCCACGAACTGTCGTGTATAACAGAATGGGAGAGAAAGGATGGCATAAAGTGGAAACATTTCCTGGCGAAGTTTTTTTCGAAGGATTTTTCGATTTTTCGCCCAATTTTGCGTACAGAACCGTCCCAGCAATCGACGTAGTGTTCAAATTAAAGCCCAATCCGGTTAAAAATTACAGCCCCTGTCTGTACATTCAGACCCATAGTCTGTAAAAGTCTCCGACATTTTGTTTTTTTCTAAACCGTAATACAGGAAGTCCGTGCTCGCATCCAGATTTAGACTTAGAGCTGTTATAAATATGGGAACAGCACGCCAAGACCCGGCCTATCGCTGTTCTATACTGAGGAATGATGAAACCATTAAAGTTTTCGAACTGTACAGTGCCGAAGAGGCCCTCCGCTTGAGAGATAGTATAATCGAGGAAACAGAATGGAGCGAGTCGCCCTACCCTTACTCAGTAAGTGGAGGGTCCTACGCCAGTTACGTTGGAGAGAAATATTGGCCTTCTCGTATCGTATAAATATACAATAAAATCAAACCTCTTTTTGACGAAGATTTTCGAGTTTGTCATCTTAGATAATATGGTGATTATTTCGACAAATTTGTTTACGAACATTACAAGTTCGCCTCTGTCTCATTGGGAAGCCTGACCCGAGTTATCTCTTATGGCGAGCTAGATGGTTTGGCCTGGATTGATGCTGTGATTCGTCCTGGCAAAGTATTTTCGTGCAACCAATATTTTCACTTTCCCACATTCTGTTCGTTAGTTAGTTGGCGTGCCGAGCCAGTCGTGGATGTTGTATTCGTGCCAAGCATTGATACTGTCCACAACCCGAACCCTGGACCTCTAGGTTTTGGTCAAGAAGAAGGATTTTTCTAAAAAAAAAAAAAAACAATCCTTTAGTTTTGTTTAATTTTTTGGTCCCTTTTTTAACGTCTACATTTTCCCTTCTTAAAAGATGGGGACTTCCAGTTCCGACATCTTTAATAAGATGGCAGTAACGGTTGAATTCAAACACATTCGTTGTTTGGAAGACGCTGATCTCGTTCAGGTGAAAAAAGCGGTCAACATACAGTAGGTGCATCGTTTGATCGGTCTATTGGACGACGAAACCGTCTTCACGGGGCCTAATACAGTCGTAGTGGGCCCTCATCGCTACCCAATCCCGTACTTAGCTGCTGACTACAGGGATGTTGGAGTGTCAGGAGTGCTGCTCATGACACCCCTGTTACAAAATGTGTTACAAAATGTGTTACAAAAATGTTACCTCTGTTACTGACTTTGCACTATTTTAACCACGTGAAAGTGGAAAAATTTCTCACCGGTTTCAACTACAAGCCGTGGTTTAGTCTCAACTTAACCGAGGGTCTCGATCGTGACGCTCCGGTAGTCGTCTTGTGTTTGGGTTAAAGGACCATCACCATGAAACACAATGGTACCGCTCCTACTAAACCATGTTGCACGGCCACCATGGAACCAGGTTTTTTATTAAACATGCAGCATCGAACAACCAGCCATTACAAGTTCACTTTTCCTCATAGACCGCTCTGCAAGGAGAAGTGCTACATCCTAACACTTACCAAGAGAATAGTCCTCGACGAAGACGTACGCTCGCCCCACTGGTTTTTTCTCCTTTTTTTTAGACTATAAAATGCGAGGTTTCCCGACCGAAACGTCAGTCAGTCTCTCTTCCTCCCATCGACATGACAGCTGTTAACGTAGACCATTTTAACCAACATCTCAACGTCAAACTGGGTAAAAATTGTATTTTCGTCTTGTTCTTGATCTTGAATTTAGTAGCCGCGCTGCTCAACAGACCCCTTCCTACTCCTCCATCACCTTCTACTTCTTCTTTCGACGTGAAGCACAACTGGGCCGAGATTTGTTTGGGTGCTGTGCCGGCCAATCGAACGGACGATGCTCTGGTAGCTTCTCTGAACAGACACGAGCTGTATCCTTTCCTCGAAATGGCTATTCTTAAGTCTACACCTCACTTTATTACCGTATGTGACCCGTCGCACGATCACTGCCTGTCTTATTCGGCCAGGGAATGGTGTCTCTTGCTGTTGAAGCTCGGCGTTACGAGATATTTCCCTCGTGATTCTCCATCCCAACTGTCTACCCATCGTAAAAGCCACTCTGGAATATTTTTTATTCTTCTGCCGGTACTCTACATTCTGGTCGGCAGAAGAATAACAACTACAACAACTACCAGTCGTGGATGGAAAAGTACAGGGACAAGATTCGATTTCATAAGGGACTTCCCATGCCGCCCGACCGCTACGACGGTGCGGTAGAGAAATTGCTCGTACTTGACGACCAGATGGAGAACGTGAGCAACGCGGGTTGTGACATGGCCGACTGGTTCACACGTTTCGGACACCACAACAAGTTCAACATCTGCTACTTGACTCAGAATCTGTACTGTCAGGGCAAGAACCAGCGAACCATAGTGCTCAACAGCCAGTACTACGTTCTGCTTCGCAACCTGAGAGACAAGCAACAGATAACGACTTTCGCTTCGTAAGTTTACCCAGGCAAGACCAGACAGTTCGTGGAGGCCTACGAGAATGCCATTGGTCTAAGGATTATGGCTACCTGCTGGTGGACCTACACTCCAAGTCGCACGACCTGACGAGACTCAGGACATCTATATTTTCCGACAAAGCCCCTTGCATCGTTTATTCGCTCTGACGACGCGAGATGGAAAGAGTACGCAAGCACAGCGCTCTGCTGCAGACGTTGTGCAAGATCAACAAACGTCAGCAAGCGGCTCTACTGAAAAACGCCGACAAGTCACAGTTCGACTGCCTGTCAGAAATACCCTTGAACCTTCTCAACAATCGACTTCCCGTCAGTCCGGCAGCCAGGACCAACTTAAAAAGATACAAGAAACAGATCAGACTCATCGGATCCAAGAAGGCGTCATTTAAGGCCAGAAAACGGGGTCTGGTGCAGTCGGGAGGGTTCATTCAATACCTCGTTCCAGCGGCCATATCCCTCTTGGGAGGACTGTTCAACAAGTAAAGAATGAGTCTTCCGTAGCAGACTTCAGCCCAAAGACGAATATAAAATAAGTCGCCCGCTGATGGAGAACGCCACACTGGCGTTGGCCACTCAGCCGCAAGGGTTTCAGTACCTACCCGAAGGAGCTCTCTACGTAAAACTGGTCGCCATACAGACTCAGATCGACGCCATCCTGAAAAACGACAGTCAACCCCTCGACTACAAGGCCAAATTCATAGGACAGTTGGAGCAGCAAAAGGACGCTTTCGTGGAGCAGTTTAGAACCAGGTCGGCCGTTCCCACAGCCACTACCACCACCACCACAGCTGCTGCAATCACAACAACTCCCTCCCTCTTCTCCTCCGCCACCGCCAGTATCGTGCTAAGTCCTACAGCTACCCTCTCACCACCCGTCATATCTCCATCCGTGCTCTCTCCCATATCACCGGTCAAGAAGGAAGAGAAAAAGAAGGTGAAGCGACCTGTCTATTCAACACCCGTACTGAGGAAGAGCGCTAGAGTCCAACATCCCCAAGACTGGAAACCATGGAGCAATACCTGAACAGGATCTACTACAATAATCTGGGAGAGGCCTCCAGTTACGGTACGGCATCCAAACTACAGGACAGAGCCAAGAAGGACGGGGAAAAATACGATATCGATCGGATCAAAGACGCCCACACATCCACAAAGCGGTCAGATAAAAACTTCCCAGGAACAACATCATCAAGGGGGGGGGGGGAGGGCATTGGTAGTCACATGGAATGTGATCTCAGCAATATGATCAGCTTGAAAGGTTACAACGAGCCGTACTGGTACATTCTCACCTGCATGGACGGTTTCAGTCGCAAAGTCTGGCTGGAATTGCTGAAAACAAAGTCTGCGCCCGAAATGGTCCTCGCTTTCGAAAAGATGTTTTGACGCATGCCTTTCACCCCTAGTTTTCTCACTTCAGACAAGGGTGTCGAGTTCCGAGCTCGAGCAGTCCAGGATCTCTTCGAAGATCGCAACATCAAGTTCTACACCACCAAGAACAAAGACGTGAAAGCGTCCAAAATTGAACGTTTCCAGAGAGTTTTAAAGAGTCTCTTGCACAATCACTTCACCGCCAAAGGGACTTTGGAGTACGTGCCCATGATTCAAAAGATTGTGGACACCTACAACAAGACCGTACACTCCAGAACGAAAATGGTGCCCGACGACGTCAACAACAAAAACCACAAACAGTTGTGGCGCAAGATCTACGGTGGGGACTTGAAGAAGTTGGGCCGTGCCTTGGCTAAGAAGAAGAAGAAGAACGTCCCTCTGGCCGTGGGAGACATAGTCAGGATATCCATCGTGAACGGCAAGTTCGACAAAGCTTACCGAGGCATGTAGTCCAGGGAAATATTTTTCGTGACCCACGTTCTGGTACCCAAAGGTGGATTGGGGCAAGTGACAGCGAAGTTGAAAGACTACAACGGGGAAATCATCAAAGGACGGTTCTACCTGCACGAACTTCAGAAAGTGGTTAAAAACGAAGATACCGACTACCACAGGGTAGACAAGGTTCTGAAAACGAGGGGGAAAGGACGCAACAAAAAGTACTACGTTCAATTCTAGGGTTACGACGCCTCCCACAACCGTTGGATCCCCACCAGAGACTTGAAGAAACTGTGATGGAGGGAGATTCTGTCTACATGACTTTACCGGTGAACAATGCCCTGAACGACTACACCACCAAACTGGCGCAGAGAGTGAGCCTGACGGGTGATTGGGACGTGAGCCTTGCCGAAGTGCAATTCACCAGGAATTGGAACGTGTCAGAACAGAGCATCATGAACTTGCACCTACGTCAAGTTCCCCAGGTTCGATATCGACACCTTCTCACTCGGAAACCGAAGCGGCATTGGATATAGAATTTCTCAACCTTTGGGTAGTCAAGGAACTCGAGCAGCCACTCCTCGTGTTCAGCTACGGCGAGAATGAACGACTCGTCACCATCGTCAACAACCTCCACAAGGGGGCTAGACTGTGCTTCTCTTACAGCCTGTCCGTGTTTCTGGGATGGGAAAGAAAAGACGGAAAGTTCAAAGAGAGCTATTACGACATCCTCGTGGACCCTAATGGGAAACACGGAGGAGGTCCCGTACCTATAGAAATCATTAACGACCAATTCAACAACAGAGGGTGGTAGCTGTCCTACCTCACACATCTCACAACTCTGCCCGCCTACCTGCCCCAAGGATTTTATCATAGCGGAGAGGAGATCGTAGCCAGACTAAATCGCCTTATTCGAGACAGGATAGATGTCGAACAGTACCCGGAGTTTAATTACAATGCGGGACTGAACATGATTACTCTCGTCATGCACAACCTAATGCTGTCCCCCGAGAAACGTAACACCTCCGTAGAAATAATGGGTTTCATGATCGACAAGTCATTGCTGAAGACGTTCGGTCTTCCAGACATTAACATCGACAAATTTATCACGGGTGTCAAGCTGGGCAAAAAGCGACTCACCTTGAAAGTCCTGAATAGTATTTTTGTATACACTGACATTGTGAACGAGACTGTGGTGGGAGATGTTCCGACTCCTTTGCTACGGGTAGTTAGATTAGACGAGGGGGATGGAACCCACGAGATCTTCACCAAACCTTACTATCGTCCTCTCGCTAGACGAGATTTCGAAATGGTGAGGGTCTATTTAATGACGGACATGGGGGTAAAGGTGCCATTCAGTTCGGGAGAGGTTAGCGTGACGTTACATTTTAGGCGACGTCCCTGAACATGCGCGGACGAAAGATGAGGGTTAAGAGGACTAGGCGGAAGAGACAGAAGGGTGGGGCTTTCGGGTCCATTTTCAGAAACTTTTCCCGACAGCTAAAAAGAAACCTTTCAAGTTGCTTTTGCCTATTTGATAGCTCGTCGTTAGGACCGGAGCATCATTTATTTCCGAAAGGGTCGACCGATCGGACATGAGAAAATGAGATGCGTACACCCTACGCTGGAGTGGACCTTCGGGTATGCATCAGCCATTATTGTACGAGAAATCAAATAGGAGGGGTCCCTTACTTTTCCGGCGGGCGCATACAGCGAGGATCGGATTTCGGCAATTTCCTGGGAGGTGTGTTCAGGTCGGCTTTCCCTTTTATTAAAAACATTCTTTTCGGAGTAGGAAGGTACGCGCTGAGAAGTGGTTCCAAACTGTTGGACGATGTTCAGGGGAACACCTCCTTTAAGGAGGCTGCCAAAAAAAGGTGGGACATGGCTAAACGAGACGCTGGCGCGGTAGCGACGGGAGGACAGTCTGGAACAGGTCGAAAGAGGAAAACGTGTTGTCGTCAAACGAAAGGCCAGTCGGACGGGAAACGTTGTCGCCGCGGTCTGGTTGCCCTCATACGTCATCGCAAAGCCCCTTCACCCCGTCGTCTTCCGAGAAGTAAAGCGGATTTTTTCGACTAGAAATACCTCGTCCGCCCCAAAAATGTTCATTCAGAGCCTGACATGTTGTTGGAGCCAGACAGAGATTCAGTGCCCTGCACCAAAGAAGAGTTGGAACTGTTCTCCGTGCCTCCGGTGCAGGTTACCATGAACGACGACATTTTAGCAGCTACCATCCTCTAGCCACTCTAAGCGATGGTGCCCCGATCGAGTTCATGATGCCCGGAGCCGCCGACTGTCTGCTGGACCTGAGTCAGTCTTACCTCCACATCCGATGTAAGGTGGTCAAAGGAACATCGACGACATTGACCGCCGCTAATGCTGTAGCGCCCATGAATCTACTCCTACACTCACCGTTTTCCCAGTGCGACTGCGAAGTGAGCGGCAAGCAAATATCCAATTCGGACAATGGTTACGCCTTCCGCAGCTACCTGGAGACTCTGTTGACCCACGGTGGCGATGCCGAAAATAGCCACCTTTCGACACAGCTATGGAAGAAGGACGTTGCCGGACACTTTGACGAAGCCAGTATCGCAAACGATGCTAAGAATGGTGGTTTCGTACATTGCAACAGTCTCGTCAAATCCAGCAAAGTGATCGATCTCTACGGCAGACCCCATTATGATCTTTTCCAACAAGACCGCCTGCTAATCAACAATGTCGACTTGAGACTGAAACTCACCAGAAGCAAGGAAGCCTTCTGCTTTATGACTTCGGAAGCTAATCTGGACTATTGTGTCAACATTACGAGTACCGTCCTCTACATCCGTCGAGTTGTGCCATCCCCTTCGGTACTAATCGGCTTCACGGAGGTGCTCAAGTCCAATACCGCCAAGTACCCCATACGTCGTGTGGAGGTCAAGACTTTCACCATTGCCGCCGGGTCCCGCCAGGGCAATCTCGACAACGTTGTGCTCGGAGACCTGCCGTCATTCTGTCTGCTGAGTTCCGTCTCGAACAATGCTTTCATCGGTACTTACGCCGCGAACCCGTTTAATTTCCACCACTATAACGTCAACTATCTCGCCTTGCAGGTCGATGAAAAAACGTTTCTGGCCATTCCCTACAAGCCCGATTACACCGACGACATGTATGTGAGAAACTATTTTTCGCTCTTTCAGTCGCTCGACAAGCTGACTTTCGACTCGACGCCCCGACTCCCATACGCCGACTATCCGCTGGGCAACTCTCTGTACGCCTTCGATTTGACCGCCGACAAAAGCCAGGGACAGTGCCAGTACAACCTTGTTAAACAGGGAGCTCTCAGAGTCGACCTGACGTTCAAACAGGCACTCACCGAAACCATCAACCTGGTGCTGGCCATAGTCCACCAAACCGTTCTCGAGAGTGACCAGGCCAGGAACGTGCTATACGAACACTGGAAAGATGCAGACCCACGAACTGAGGGCTGCGGCCAGACGACACAGCAAGCTCGACCAGTTGCCCGAGACACCTTCCCGAGAAGCTTACATCGTCAACCTGGACCCTTCGACGAAGCCTGGTAGCCACTGGGTCGCCATCTATTTCGACAAAAGAAAAGCGAGCGTGGACTATTTCGACAGCTATGGCTTAAAACCAAGAAACATTCACATTTTACGTTTTCTCAAGAGAAACTCGATGTTCAAAACCTACAATCTCACGACCTTGCAGGGGCCTTGTAGCGTCGTATGCGGACAATACTGCCTATACTTTCTATACCAAAAGGCGAGCAGTCTGTCCATGAGTCGCATTCTATCAAAATTTAATCCTATGGCGAAGACGAGATTCGTCAAAAAAACATTTTAAATGGGATACGACTGAGCTTTTCATCGATGCCGGCTGTCAACAGAAGTGTAAAGCCCTACTCGCTGGGGGGAAAAGAGAGAGAGATGTTAGTCGGAAAGCCTACTCTTGCTTTGTGTAATGGGCCTAGTTTCTGAAGCTTCACTCCAGCTTGTGTACCACTCTTTTTTTTTACCACTGTGTAACGGGTTTAGGTTCCGGAGCTTCACTTCAGCTTATGTACCACTCTTTATCATTGTGTAACGGGTTTAGGGTTCTGGAGCTTCACTCCAGCTTGTGTACCACTCTTTATTATTGTGTAACGGGTTTAAGGTGTTTTAAACTTCTGGAGCTTCACTCCAATTTTTTGTCCGGAGGATTAAAACTCCTCCAACTTACATATGTAATAAAATGTGAAAAAAAAACAAAGGACCACTATGAAGGAGACTCATCTTTCTCAATCCTACATGGCTTCACCACCACCCGTAGGAATAGCAAAGAGAAGTGTGGTCCGAGAAGGAGTTTGGGAACTCCGAGCCAACATTCTTTTCATCACTAAAGGCCACGTTCAAAAAGCAGACTGTCATCTTTCTCAATCCTACATGGTTTCACCACCACCCGTAGGAATAGCAAAGAGAAGTGTGGTCCGAGGAGGAGTTTGGGAACTCCGAGCCAACACCCTTTTCATCACAGTCGGCCAATCCTCCCCTTGAAATTATAGTCTCTCCCCCCCCCCCTCCCTTTTTTTTCTGCCTACTGTGGAACAGAAAAAGGGATTTTCTCAAAACTTCTTTGTTAGCTCGAACGTGTGCTAGAATACTGCGTTAAATAGGACACATGCTCCATTAATCGTAGTGCATGACAGCCTAAGTAAATAACTACTTTGTTATTTCGGCTGCCATTTGCTACGATTAATGGAGTACGTTTGCTATTTAATGCTGCAAAGTAAAAGCCAGGAAAGTGCACATATATATATACTCAATAGTTTAGGGCACGAAAAAAAAAATACTTGGTTCTCAGGCCCCACCTGGTGATCAAATTTGCCCCCTGGTCATCGCTTTTTTATTTGTTAGCTCAATGAAATTTATTACCGTACAAGGAAAGGCATTTCAGCTAGCTGAAAATAAGTATTATTTAGCGGACGTAATACATTCAATGATTTTTACTCTACATTAAGCTAACCACTGACAACTCCGTAAAATTAAAATTCAATTGTTTTGGGAAGTTAAAAGCTGACTCGAGTTACATCCAATAAAATAAAAAATAAAATGTGAAGCCCGGTGGCCTGGTTACTTTTGGATTGAAAATGCCCGAGAACCAAACTTGTTTCTTTTCAAGGCTTTAATTAATTTAAAGTAATTAATTTTGCTATTTAACACAGTATTACAACAACCTTTTCGAGCTAACGAAAATAACCCTACGATAAATAATACTTTTCTTTCGGTCAGGCAGAGCTTCATGTCGTAACGACTGTTTGTTACTATAACGTAAGTTAACATAAACATTTTATCTTTTTGTTTTACTAGAATTTTAAAATTAAAAACTCTCTGCGTGACATGGCTAGAAAATTGGCGAACTTTCAAGATGATGTAAAATCAGAATTGAGAAAAAAAAACTTTATTGAATTGAGGATGACAAAAAAAGATATCTTAATAAAAAAAATAAATAAACGCGACGGAAGAAATTTAAGTTACTATCATGAAATTCGCTCGCTTTTGTCGCTGGATTCTAAGGACATATTCTCTCGTGTTTTCGAATATCTTGCGCGCAGTGCAACATTTTCATAATGGGTTTGCGAGTCTTTAGCAAGTCTCCACGAGAGGAAAACGGAAAAATGCACTATTGTGCAAAACAGAGACATGAAGGAATGTGCAAGGCTTAAAAGTATTTCCTTGTGTGGGCCTACGGATTAATAAAAACGGTCTTCCTTCTTTAGCTACATTATATTTTATTGGTTTTGCCTATAGATGGCGTATGCAGCATGGCTTTTTTTCCCAGTATTTCCCAGTATTTTCCAGCGTTTTAAAATAATATAACTGATTGGCCACTCCTTCCCCTGCTGAAGTCAAACTTTTAAAAGGCAATTTGGTGATGGGAAACTGGATTTTAAAAGAAAAAGTAACAGGAAAAAATGTCACAGAAAAAGTTACAGAATTAAAGCCAAAGAAATTAAGTCATAGGAAAAAAAGTCACAGAAGTGACTCACACGAGAAAAGTCACAAATTAACAGTTTTAAAATATCGTGTTTCACGTTGAATTTCTTAATTACGGGTATTTATTTGTATTGTTCGTATGATCGGGCACAAGCTACCAGAATGAACTGTACATAAAAAACACGTCTGACAGTGGTACCCCTGGCAGTACGCAGTGGCACCTGTGGGGAAGGCGGGGGGGGGGGCCGCCGGAGGCCAAACTTCGTGGAGAAACGAATATCCTAAAGCCCGAACAAAACTTGCCGGAAAAAGAAATATAAGGTCATGGAAATTATTCACAGTATTCCAATTTTGTTACTTTTTTCCTGTGTTCTGGAAAGGAATTTTACCTGAACTTCACTGATCCTTTAGAATTGTTTACTGTACTGTATAATTATCACTAATAACAATACACAATTTATATGAAATTCCCTTTAATAGTGTTTGACATGTGGAGATAAAGGTGGAGGTATATCTCCCAAACTCGTAACAAAAATATCAGAGATTAAGTTCATCTCTAATGGAACGTAAAGGGTGTTGAAAGAAGGGGGTTACACGAAAATCCAACTTCAGTTTTTCGCAAGTGATGATATTTGCAGTTACAACGGTATTGCCTACCAAAACGGTTACTGCTTTTTTCAAAAAACCTCTCTGCAAACGCGAATCTAAAACTCTCACCAGTTCATTTGTGACTTGTGTGTTTCCTCTGACGTCGAGCAGTTTCAAATTGGAGCACACGCGGGCAAAATGCACGAAGCAATCCTGCGGAACCAGTGGCAGATATCCGGCGTAGAGAATTTCCAATCCCTGCAGTTCACTCAGAAACTTGATGCCGCTGCCCGTAATTTGATCGTTACAACTCACGTCCAACACTTTCAAGCACGATGCCATTCTAAGGTAATACAGGCCAATATCCGTAACACTCGTGTGTCGCAAGCATAAATCCTCAAGATACATGCAATTTTCGATCACCGTGTTTATTAACGTATCCGAAACACCCCAGCTTTCATCGAATGAGAGCACCTCCAGTTTCTGGAGAACGGACACGCAACCCCACAAGATGCCATTGGCGGCAAAAGGTGCAAAGCTCCACTCGTCTAAATAAAGCACCCGTAACGTGTTCTTGTACTTATCAAACAGCATTTTGAATTCCAGCGTTAGGGTTAACATGACGGAACTACCGCACGACGTCAAGCACAATTCCGTTAAACCGTCGCACTTTTTCGTCAGGCAATTCAGAGTATTTGCTTGCAAGTAAGTCCTTGTGAGACGCAGAGTTCGCAGCTTACTACGCACACCCCTAAAGCAAGTTTCACCGATATTGCCCGTGATATCTAAACATTCCAGCTCGTCACATTCTAAGAGAAACTCATCCAAACCTTCCACTGCGCTGCCGTTTAGGTTCCGAAGACACAGGACCTTGAGTTTGTGAGAAACTTCACCGAGCACTTTCAAACAAGCAGTGTCCAGGCAGAGGCGAGTCAACGTGATCTCTGTGAGATTGGGACAGTGATCAGCAACAGCCCGCATGGTGTCTTCTAACGCATTAGGACCAAGCCGGACGTTTCTGCGGTAACGTCGTCGTATTTCTAAGGTTTTCAAATCCCTGCCACATCGAGACAGAAGGGAAGCAACAGCACTGCCACCCATGCGGTAAGTCCCCACATTAATTATCAATTCTGTTGGCCAGCTTCGTTGTTCGTGCGTCCCCAACCAACGCCATCGTCGGCAAACTAATTCATTACGAATTCGCTGTTTCACTTCTAAGGACGAAAAGATCTTCTCTAGTAGCTCGTTTGGCAAATTGTTGATATTTGCCATGTCGTGAGTCCCATCACTTTTCTCAGTCGAGTCCTCTGTCAGGTGTACTTTCTTTGATTTTGAAGATTTTTCAAAACTTTGTCCCCCTTTACGTTTTCCTGAGGTCGTGTTTTTCGACATCCTAACTGGAAGAGTTTGGCCAACTTAGGGCTAAAGACCTCAATCAAGTTTCTACAGCAATGCAAGGTCGCTATAGCGACGCTTGATTGTTAAATAGACCACGCGAATTGAGCTGTTTCGGCAACACCGTGAGCAGCAGTATGCACCTCCATCTTTGGTATGCACTACTGCAATTTAAATATCAAGGACAATGGTAGTGGTACACCCGCTAAGTTCATTGTCAGAAAATCATTATTCAATTTACCCTTCATTGTTAAATTGGCAGCCACTGTTTACATCACCACTACACGGGTGCGAAGTCTTTAATCATATCAAAAACCAAAATTGGTAAAAGGGGCCCCCAAGTTACGAATGGTTCGGCCCTTCAAAGAAGAGATAGCAACACACCAAAGCATTTGCCAAGTTAATCGCACCGTTTAATAGTTCTAAGGTAAATGAAATTTAGAACATTGCTAATTTCGGTAGCAATGTACAAGTTTTCAGTTAACCTTCGAACTGTTTAGCGGTGCGATTAACTTGGCGAATGTTTTGGTGTGTTGATATCACTCCTTTGAAGGGTCGAACCATTCGGAACTTGGCGGCCCCTTTTACCAGTTTTGGTTTTTGATATGATGTCCTATGTCAGTGCTTTTTTTGAAATGGTGTATTAGACTCAACTCCACTACCGTGCAGATGTGTAATAACGTGCCACGTCAACAAGAAATTGGCTTTCAGCACTTTGCTATACTATCTTTTTCCTAGAGGCCGAATCATTCTCAACTTAGTCACCTCTTTATAAGCTTTTGGTTTGGTTTTAATTTTGTTGTAATTTGTTTTATTTAGTTAGTTTTGGTGCTTTGATATCACTCCTTTTAAGGGGCACCACTCTCAACTTGGTGGCCTCTCTACCAGTTTTTGGCTTTGTTTATTTTCCTTTGTTTTTATAGTTTGTTTGTTTGTGAATTGGATGTGAATACAATTTCTTTGTCAATAGGCACGCACGTGAGTATACACGTTGTCAATGTCCGAACTTCGGCTGTCCAATGAGAGATGATGCCGACAATACTAACAAGGGTTATAACAATGTTTTCGTATTTACGCGCCCTTTCACGCCTTCCCCGTTACATCCGTAGGCTCCAAACCATAAAAGGTATGCAGTTCGTATTGTACTGCAGCCATTTGTCCAATTTCATAGCTGGAAACCTTCCCGTTATCTCAGTATCGGTGAATAATCACCTTATGAAAATTAACATAGGGATGAGGGGACTAGCTAGCTAGCTTAGTAACACATTTCCAACGTTATTGTGGGTCAGATTTTGCATTGAAAGCAGCTTAGCTGGCATTCGTACACGAGTTAATTTTTGTCAGGTGTGTCATTGCTCTCGATTTCAACACAATTTAAGCTTTTGTACCGCATTATTTTTTTTTTCCCCAAGTAGCTGAAATGTGCCCAACTATGCTTCAAGATATAAGACTGACGTTATGGCGTCGGAATACAATGGTTTACAACCTCGACAATTGAATTGATGTGATGTTTGTTTGTGTGATGATTGTTGCCTAACTTGGCGCGACACACTAGCGTGTATCTAGATTTTGAGGCCTTACGGCCTCAAAATTGTGCTACCGACATGACTGAATGACTGATCTACTTCTCCTACGCGGGTTTCAGGAAGCCAGTTGAATTGTTTGTGTGATTGTTTGCCACGATACTGCATTTGCCTGCAACAATGCAGAATCAACTACCCATCGAAATGACATATGCTGAATCTAGACTACCGTGTGTTGCCGTCAAATAATAAACATGGGACAAAGCTTGGGCAGAACCTGAACATAACTACGCATTTCTAATGTTCTGTTTTGTCGTAAACAAAATTTGGTGTACAGTGGACATACCGTACATATGATAGACCACACCGTAGCAAGTACAATAAAAAGGAAGCGAAAAAAGCCAACAAATTAACTAAACAAAATACAGCTTCGCCGTTTAGAAAAAAAAGCATTAGAGCTCGTATCCCCATACTCACAGCTGTGAAGGTACACGAATTAAAACGGATTAGAGTTCGCACGACATATACTATAATTTGAACTCCAATACCAGGGAACAGGGATTGTGACATGCCAACCTCCATGCAAACGTATCAATAATCAAACAAACAAAACGGTTGAATATTTCACATACAAAAATACACTCAGAAAATACATCCTATACACGTATATGAAACTGGGCAAAAACCTAAACCTACAAACACGTAAACAACAGACGCCACAAACAGCAAAACGTCTACAAAATTGAAAGATTAAAAAATACATACACAAAGTGAACACGTGATTACTCACACGAACTAAAACAGAAACCATGAAACACAGAGGCCAAAAAAAAACCTATCTTAACCAGGTGTCTGCTTGTTTCACAAATTATAAATGCATACGAAATACGACCATATACGAAGTAGGAAATATAACCACTCACACGAAACGCACTTAAAATATAGAATAACAAACACAGGCAAATATAAAAAATTCTGTATAATACACAAATTAAGCGCACACACGCATACACACGGACAGAAACATTAACCATTTTAAACACAAACTGCGTTCACTTTCTGACATAACCACTGAGTACAAACAGTCCTTGTTCCCTGCTGGAATTAAAGTTCAAATTATAGTTCGTTGCGTTCGGGTGAAGTCTACGCCGTTTTAATTCGTGTAGCGTCACAACTGTGAGTATGGGAACACGAGCTCTTATGCTTTTTTACTAAACCGCGAAGCCGTTTTTTGTTTAGTTATAGACACACGCTAGTGTGTCGCTGCCAAGTAGATGTTTAATTGTTGGCAGAGCTTAATTGTTGTCCGATGTTAAAAGGCGACTCAAATAAAATAAAATCAAAGGCGACTCACTGGCAGACTGTGTGTTTTAACTGTAACAAGTTTATACCTGGTTTCAACCTACTGGTGTAAAATCCCCATGCGGTAGAAATCTTAAAAATCATTGAAATCAGTTGTCTTGGGTCCAATAACGAAGAAAACTTCAGCATTAAAGTGTGATAACGTGTCCTTTATGGAGAAAAAGTACCCTCAATACCATTGATTTGTGTTACTGACTACTAGCTAAGGACAGGGCTCCCATGTTAATTCTCATAAGGCACAAAGACATGTCTGCAGCTCGTTAGGGAAAGTTCGCATATCTTACTTTTAGCACACACGTAAAGAGTAGTACGGGGAAGTGCCTTTTTCTAAAATGGGGATTGCAGCAAGAAGCACACTATGGCTCTGAAATGGCGCGTAAATGCAAATTATTGTTGTAACCATTGTATGTATTGTCATCCAACAATCTTTTATAACATGCTTAAGTGCTATTCGTGCATTGTTTCAGTACCAAATTGTCAGAATACATTGTTGTTGCAAATCATCGGTTCACAAAATACAACAATTCCACTAAGAGACTGGAAGTCTTTCATTGCAAGAAGAGTTGGAAACAAAGTACAGATTGTGAGCACTGGGTCCATTCAAGTAGGGAAAAAAATATTTTTGTTTTTAAAAAGAAGTATGTTTTAGCAGGAGCGCATTATATACACGTCCTTTAGGACGTGGGAGTCACCATCGTTTTTGTGTTAGAATGCATTCCGGCGCTTGTCGCAAGCTTACGAGGCATGCACGTTGTCCTCTTGCGGCCGTAATACGTACTAGAAAAAAAAAGCGCTTCGACTAGCAACTTATCATTACCGGTGGGGAGTTTCGGTTTCGTATTTTTTTCCACCAATGGCAGCTTGGTTGCACAACAGCCAATCAGAGGTCGAATGTACTTTTACCTGACCAAGATTTCGTCTGGTTTGCAAGGCATCAAGGATATAGCGATGCAATCCCTGATGCAATGCACTCGGCCATCGACTGGCTGGCTTCAAACTCCAGTCTAGAACTACCAAGATCGTTTTCGTTCCCGTAATGAAGGGTAACCGTCTGTTATTGGTGTGCCACGCACTCTCACACTTGAATAGAGTACCTAAGAATCGCCACTGGAGAAGAATTTACGCAATGTAAATACGGTTGTTTTAAAATATGCTAAACACGTTTTAGACCGATTTAGCCAGAAAGGTAACGGGTTTGTAGTGGTGGACGTCAAATGTGTTTAGCCCTAATATTCAAACACACTCTTAAAACACATGTTGCGTTGTAAACAAACGTCTGTCGTAGCGTTCGGGACTGCAGTGAAGACGTGTGCAGCCACCTAGACAAACATTTTTTAGTGACCTTTTTAGTGTAGATGGTTGCACACTAGTCTTTACTGCCGTCCCGGATGCTACGATCGGCGTTTGTTTATACTCGCTGCCCTTTCAGTTCTCTCAGCGCAGAGATGTTTGCAACACATTTTAAACGTAAGCATTTTCTTTTACACAATCTAATAAGCAATTTGTTTATTTTCTTTAAAACGTTACACTTACATTGAAAAGTGGTAATTGGCCTATCCCTAACTTTTACGTGAAATTCACAGAAAAAATAAAATCCAAAACAAGTGAGGATTCCAGTGTAGTGTGGTGTTACAGATTAGGTCAAATAAGGTAGTTAAGCAACTTCGACTGCATTTCACCAGGTGGGGAATGAGTTTCATGCAAGGAACAATGTTTGGGGCATTATTAGGTTAGGTTAGTTGCCTCGTCTCGGAATTTGTGGAGCACGGGGCAGGAATAATGGGGGTGCTTTGGGTGCTGAAGCACCAGGCCACAGGCCGAAAAGGGCCTCAAGGGTGCCTCACGGTTACGAAACGGTACTATTTAAAATACATTTTTGTTTTGTTTTTACTGTTGTTACAGGAAGAAATTATTGTTCAAAAAAAGAAAACTCCTTTTTTGGTGGGAGGGGGCGGGGGGGGGGGGG
>JAHWFP010147075.1:0-25202 GCA_023313725.1 Lithobius niger
TAGCCAGCATCTGGGTGTCTGGGATCATGGTGTCGGGCTTTGTTCCTCTCTGAGGTGGAAGCAAAAAAGGATAGCATTGAAGTTAGTGTTTCTTGAAGTTCAATTGTGGAAAATGTGGGAGTTTTGAGAAACGTCATCTTCCTTGTACAGAGTCCCCAGACAAGTGCTGTAAAGCAGTGTTGCCTGTTGAAGTGTTGAGAAATTATAACACGCAAACAGTTGGTTCCGCTTAAGATGTCGTCAACGTGATAAAAATAATAATACAGAAATGGTCTTACATGCGAATTCGATATTGGAAAAAAAGCCTTCTGCTGTCTCCGAACTTTTCTAGCTCTCCTTCGTGAACCCAGCTGGGAGGTTTCCTCCTTCCTTCCCAGACACACTTTGCAAGATCCGCCACTGACTACAATGAGCCAAACTTTGCCTATCGTTGTCGGGACCAAGTATGTATTTCGGTATGATTATGAAGGAAGTAGTAGTGACTTCCGGAACTGATTAGGTAAGATTCGTACGAATGCTGCGAGTTAAAGCGCCGTGTTCAGACAAAAATCTATGCTAACATTATTCGTTTTTTTCTTTTTGAAGGTTAATAAAAAAAATGTTATATGTGTTATATTTTTTCTGCCTTATGGTTTTGCGCCCTACAAATTTTATTTATTTAATATTTTTTTCCAGACACAACTGCGTCAGGCATCTACAGCTCCCAAAAGCAAAAATGCTGCCTGGGCGTCGTTCATAACAGTCTAAACGCCAATTATCAGAAATGTTGCGGTTCAAACGTTTACGACACCACTAAACAACTTTGTTGTGACGGTGCCATCTTTAAATTCACGCCAGGTGCCGCATGTTGTGGCAAAGGAACGATAAACACAGACAAGTTCTTGTGCTGTGAAGGACAACCATTGGAAGTTCCTGAAGAAGTCGCTGCCTACGCCAAATGCTGTGGAAATGGAGCCTATTACGATCCTCGTTCTCAGACTTGCTGTTACACGGAAGGAGGAATAATGATTTGGGACGCAGCGGATATGACGTGTTGCGGAGAATCTATCTACGACGAAAAGACAGAGGTAGGATGGACGCGTATTTAAAATCTAGATTAATGTGATGGGGAAGTTACAACAAACTTCTTGGGGGAATTACTAGTAGCATCATTGTCCCATACCAAAAAAAATATGTCGTCACTCTGGGGTAACGTCTTAAGGTGCAACAAGGGTGTTTTAAGGAAACGTTGAACGAGCGAACGAAGCGAGCGAGGTCGAATACACGACTGAATTTGGTTTTTGTGCATCAAATTGTCAAAACGCAATTCGCATTTTGTTTTGATTTGGTTAAAATTTCATGACAAGGCAGCGTTGGTGCATGAAATAGACGAGTATAAAATGAATTTTTCACCTCGAATATTTTTGGACATATTCGAGGTAGAGCACTGGGCAGAAATCATATAACTAAAAATGTATTGAAGCATATCTCGCTTGGCTTAGTAAGGGCGCGTTTACGCAAAAAGGCCTTCTCGCTCGCCGAAAGCTTATTATATCAACCGCTAGTCAACCGTTATTTATTTACGATTAGTTTCCCGTTGCTACTAAATGAATGCGGTAATAGATAACAAATTGTATGTATTATAAATGACAACACGGATAAAGAACAAATTGCTACAGTAATTTTAAACATTGCTACAAGATTGTTGTCATTTCACGCTATTTCCAAAATTTGCTGTTCTCCCTCAAAGCACAGCTTCTAGCAACGATCAAACGTCGGTAGAATAAATAGCTTCTCGCAGCGAGAATTCAAAATCCAACATAGCGTCCATTTCGTGGCTATCGAATCGAAGACAAACCATCGAATGCCGGCATACAAAAAAACAGTCCGTCGTCTTGTACTGCAGTAAAAATTGTTTTCTTGTTGTCATAAATCGACGCTGAAATGTTGCAAGCATCGTACGCCATGTCACGAGGCACGAGGAGAAGATTTGAGTCTGCGTCGTTACCATGGTTACTAATACGCATAGACAACTCGAAAGCAGCATACTCCGGTAAAGGCGAGAAGCTGCCATTAGATTTAGTATTCATCAAATAAAAGATAGTGAGCGAGAAAACTGTCGTGCGTAAACGAGCCCTAAGTTTCAGAACTCAGTTGTATAATTGAATGTAGACGGAATATTGTAGAAAAAAAGGGGAAAAGATTTTCTGGTTGGTTAAAATTTTAATTTTAACATTGTCTCATTTCATGCGATAAAAAAAAATTATCTAAGCGTGCCATAAGTACATGGAAATATTTTTTGTTAAAAAATGTAGGGTTAATTTAAGATTGAAAAATGAGCCAAAATTGCATCTTAGTCTGTGTTTTAAGCCATAACTGTACTATGCACAGTATTGAGAAAAAAATGTATTGCAACTATGAGTGCCGTATATGGTCGCTGAGAGCATAAAATGAAACAATGTTAAAATTAAATTTAAACCTGTCAAATATTATCTTTTTTCCCCCTTTTTTTCGCTATTTAGCCTAATGTTGAACAATGATAATAATAATAATAATAATAATAATAATAATAATAATAATAATACTAATAATAATTGTTATCCATTAACGGAAGGGAAATGTCAGGGCAACTTAATAACTAGTTACGTCATTTCCGCTTAAACAGAAATATAGTAGTACACTGTCGTCCAAAAAAATTTATAAAAATGAATGTAGTTTTACACTAACGTCAACAGCAATCAGTAAAAATTATACTTTTCATCCTAACTAAAAAGAGAAAGTTTCGTTTAAATTTTTTTTTAATTATCCGCCTCTACCACCTTCGAGGGAAGAGAGTTCCATTTTTTTCCAACACACAGCAGGAAGAAGTTATGTCTACAGTTTATTCTTACCCTGTGCCAATCGAAGCCCCCACCTGTGCCCACGAGTACGCAAATTTGCTTTACATGTGATTAATGGTGAACCTGGGCTCTGGTATGGAGAGCCTCGCACCAGTTTGTAGCAGGTGTGTAGGTCAGCCTGGCATCGTCTGAAATACACACTCTCTGAGGTGAGAAGGGGGGGGGGGGGGGATTGAGGCTCTCTCTGAGGAGAGAGAGACGCCAAACGTTTGTCATATGGTAAGTTTTGCATACCTGGTAAATGCTTTGTTTGTAAACCGTCTCTGCACACTTTCAAGTTTCCTTATATCCGTAAGCAAATGTGGTGATCAAATCGCCGAGTTATATTCAAGAATGGGACGAACAGACGTTTTAAAAACCTGAGCAAGCGTCCTCGCACTACTATATTGTAAACAGTTGCGTGTCAAGTATGCACGCTGGTCCCCTCTGGCTGCAATCCCAGACAATGTGCTGAAAAACTTATATCATTCTTAACAAAGACAACAAAGACAACAACCGAGGTCTCTGTGTTCCTTAACGTTTGTTCACGGGGTACTTCCCAAGTAATCAATGTTGTCTAGCACTCCACCAAACGACATAACTACACACTTTTCTGGTACAAGTGGCGGTTGCCAATCATGTGACCATTTATAAATGGTATTCAGTGATGTCTGTAGAGCATTCAAATCGTATTTGGTGGCAACCCACCAAGACAAATTGGGGTCATCCGCAAACAGATGTAAAAAAAAAACTGCCAAGGATGCCGTCTGACAAAGAATCAATATAAATTATAAACAACAAGGGGCTCAGCACACTGCCTTGTGGAACGCCACTGAGAACTGCAATCGGATTTGAAAGGACAGTGTCAATTCTGACCTTTTGTGTTCGTCATTCAAAAACGCTTTGATCCATTTTAAAACTTTCCCTCCAACTCTGAGACTTCACAAGCGCATCATCAATTTTAGATGAGATATACGATCAAATGCTCTAGCAAAGTCTCAATTATATGACATGAAATGGACTCTGTGATTCCATCGCCGTTGTCCGGAAGTCAAGGCACCGTAAAAGTTGAAAAACTGAACCGCCCAGCCAAGAATCCAAACTGATTTTTGAATTCACAGATGTCACCCAAATAGCCTTTCAGTGTGTCACTCACAATTCTTTTAGAGCAATTTACACGCAATGCAGGTTAAGGAAATGGGCCTGTAATTGCCAGCAATGCAAGGGTCTCCCTTTTTAAATATGGGAGTGATAATGGCAGTTAGCCAGTTTTGGGAAAGTACCCCCATCAATAAGAGATTGTTGAAAAATTAGAAACAGAGGGTTCACCAAGAAATCTGCGAGCTTGACAAAAACTATGGCTGGCAAGTTATCTGGTCCCGGTTAATGCTTTTCATGGCATTTATAATCATAATTGAGTGAGATGGGCTTCCATCAATCCAATACCGGTGTGAGAATTTACATGTCCCGGACGCAGACTGTTGTCTCTGGGGTTTACTGCCCCAAAGCATCCATTTAAAAGTTCTGCCTTTGAAGGCCTTTGTGGGACCTCAAGGCACCAGCTTGGAGCGATGTTTTTTGGCTTCTTGTGATTATGATGCTAAATTGTTAAAGTAGGATGTCAGAAAGGTGCACAAGAAAATTAACGAAATAGTGACGTTTCGTGCTTATCAACCGGTTTTTAACGTAGTGTTTTAACCCATTATCAAACAATAAAAGATAACCAAGCCCAAACATTTATGCCAGCAACAAACACATATAAAATATACCGTTCTAATGAATAAAATCAAGCAACATCGTTCAAATTACCATCAAATTGTAATTAAAACTAGACAAGGATCTCAATAAACTCACAAAGCGTTTACAATAGGAAGACCAATGACCATTCGCCTGCAATTTCTAGGACGCTAAAAGGCAAATTTTCCACACCAAAGATATACAAATTCCCAAAAATGTTTATTTATTTTTTATTGCCCCCCCCTTTTTTTTTTATTAATTTCTTTGAGCATTAAATCAACCAAAGCAATTAAAGCTTGTGTGGCTGAACCAGCTCAGTTTTGAACATTACCAGCAATTTTTGAGTGAATAAATATCTGGTAAAAGGAGGGGCAAACCCGGGTATTCGAACCGAGAAACATCCGATCATCGTAAGGACCTAAACATTGCCAGAATTGGCCAGAATAAATGGCCACAGATGCTGAACGAGTACCTCTCAGGCTACCCTGGCCGGCAGTTCAGGCGGGAACTCTGCCAAGATCCCCTCTCCAGGGGTTCGCCCAGATACGCAAACCTCCAGCAACCAGACTGAGCTCTCTCATCGCTCAGCCACGATGACCACCGCTAACCAGCCGCTTGGGCGTTGTACATCTTCTAGGCCGGATCTAGGGTGAAGTGACTTAATTGCACAAAATAGCAGCCGAAAAATACCGCTGATTTGTCTTATTGTCGCTTTCTGTCAGTGGAGGGCGTTAGTTTACAGCCCAAACGAATGCCAACTGATATACTGCTGCTCTTTTCATTTAAGTACTTTCTGGATACACGAACACGTTGCGTTTATTTAAACCGTGGAGAAATGTCTTAACTGCAGCTCAGTAATATAACTTTAAAAATTGCTTAAATTGGTTTTAAAGCTAATAAAAATATGTCACTAAAAAGCTACGTCGAGTTAATATTATTTTGAAAACTGTTCTTCGTTACTCATTGATGTTGTGACCTACGTACAAACACCATGCTCTGCCGAGTTGGGGGAGGGGATGAATGGGAAATGCCTGCTTGTCGAGCAGTGCGTGTGTTGGCCCTGCTATTGGCATTCTAATGATAAAGTATCTAGAGATTAGGAGGGAGGCAGTGCGTCTGTTACCATTAAGCATTACCTGAACCTATAAGGTATGTTTTTTGGGATTATTTGAGGTAGAGAACGATTCAGTTTTAGCAAAATCTTGCAAAAGGAGGAGAGACTGGAGGATGGGGGGGGGGGGGGACGCTGTGGAAGAGGGCAGGAAGATGATGAGAAGAAAGAGGGAGGGATGGGAGGAAAAGGAAGTATTACAGGAAGATAAATTGTCTGTTGTAGTCAACATTTTGGTCACATCGAACGAAAACTGGGAAAGAACCACGGGCGAATCAAAACCCCGGGCGAAGCCGAGCGCAACTGCTAGTTACTATATAAACGTTTAGAGATTTTACCGTCTGTTTTGAAACTAGCTGCATTACAAAATACTTTTTTTTTTAATGCGAAATCACTTCCGAAGCGTAACTTTTCTTTTATTTCGTGCATCTGACCAACTCGTTTTTTAGTTAACATTTATGTAATAATTTAGGGTTTGATACATCGCCATCATTAACGAAATACATAAAAAGAATGAATTTATTTGTAGTTCGTGAATTCAGTTAGAGATGGCGCCACGACCTCCGTTTGCTCGGGGACGTTGGATTATGCGTATCTTTGTTAGGGTCGGTCCACTCATTAATGCGCAGCAGCGCGAGAAACTGTGCGAGATGCATCAAGATAACATTTCATTGGCCGTTGATTTTGCTGATGAATCGACAGAAAATTGGACTAACAAACGAACGAAAACGTATCATCAAGCCGTGCCCCTTGTTAATATTAATTAATAATTAATATTGTTTTATAGTGCATTAAGCTACCTTTCTGTGGTGTGATGTGGGTAGTGTGGTTGCGATAGTGGTGCAATAAGTTAGGTTTAGGCATAGTTTAGCTTAGAGTGTACGGCTTTGGGCCTACTTAGACTCCAAGTGCGGGTAGCAGCCCACACCAACTACTGGTCTATGTTTGCTCGCACTGTTAAGGGTCTACAGGGAACCCTCACAATGTTCGCTGAGTGCGTTGGGGGCTTACTTTGCCTTTTGCTGGGTGGCATGTTCTACAAGTCGTCCGTTGATACAAAAGAATTAGGCGAATATTTCACAAAATAGTTTCGTACGACTAGGCAGACCTTAAAGACTCACCTAAGTTAGGTGACAGACTTCTGAAATGACCCACTTTTCTACACAGGGACTCGTGGTCGCACGCGTGCTGCATGGATACAGACTAATGTACAGGTATAACTAGAGCCATCGACACTTTCACTTTTGACATAATGGAGCTGGCTGCGCTTTCTCTGCCGTTTCGCTGGCTTTCCCCTTTCCTTCTTCCCACCTGTGCCCTACTACTTCCTCAACGGCGTGTTTGCTTTACGCGAAGCTCAAGTTTCAAGTTTATGCAGTTTACTAGCAGTCGTTCCCAGCTTCGACCGGGGTTTTGTTTCGCCCCTGGTTGCTTCCCAGTTTTTGCTCAGTGTTGCTTGAACGTACAGTGCGACAAGCAGTTTTTTTCTCCTGTAATACTCTCTCTTTCCTCCAATCCTCTCCCTTCCATCTCCCATCCCCACCCTCTTTTCTCCCATTCTCTCCCCCGTTCTCCATTCCCTTCCTACTTACCTACTCGTCCCTCCGCTTCCCGTTTCTCCGGTCTATCTGGTTTTTATATATATCGATCCCAATTTCGGTAAAAACCGGTAAGGTTCGGGGTCGGTATTCGGGATTGGCCAGCCTTACACAATATGCATTTAGTTGCTCGCAGTTAACAGACACATGTCTGCTAGTGAGGGCGTCTCTTTATCACCAACAATCATTTTTGACGACGTAAACAACTTTGCATGAACAAACTATGACCTCGTTGTTGTTGGCTCTTGGTTCTTGGCAGCCCATTTTGTTTCCTTGATTGTTCCTCAAAGCCATGTCCGATTCCGTATTTTTTTACAACACTTGCTACAACCCGTGCTACTGCATGCAAAGTTTGGTTTGGCTATAGTCCTTGTGGTTTTCGCGTGATGCGCGGTCTAAGTTTCCATTGGAGTGTGAACCTCTTCCCCCTTCGGCCTCACTCCGTTCCAAAGAAAGAGGTGGAACCAGCCAGAAGTCGTACCACAGAACAATCCGTACCAGTATTGAATGTTATGAAATTGTACCCTTATCCCCACTATTATCATCATTGGAACTAGTGCTGTTAACTTGTCTTTATTGATAACTTTTCTCACGTTGGAAATCATTATTTTTACCACTACATTCTCCAGAACTATCTGAGAAGCGTTTTAAAATTGTAGTAAAAGCCCCACCCAATACCGGAAGTTGACGGGGATAACAAAAACTGAAAAGCTTCTCAGATAGCTCTGGACAACGCAGTGGTACAATTAATGACTTAGAACGTGAGACAAATTTACAATGAAGACGTTCTGCGCGAGTCCTAGTGATTATAATAGTGATTACAAAAAAAAAAAACGATATTCTTTTTTACATGCACGTTAACAGCAGGGTGCGTAACGTCGACTTCGCCACAAACAGACGTGGACCACATTATATGGCCGAATTTTTTCAAAGGGCATTTTTTAATGAACCGATCAACTCTCAAATAAATAAAAGGCTTGATTGTTTCAATTTTCAATCACGTTTGGTATACGACCGATACACCTGAAGGGCAAAGACTATAGTGACAACGACTTAAACTCAATCTTGTTAACCCATAATGGCAATCCACAATTGGAAGTATAGGATATCGCCCATTTTTTGAGTGCTGGGATCTAACAATGTCGAGGGCTTCTTCTCACCTGTTTTGAAGCTATCAGTCCGACGTATATTGTTGAGTGCAATTGAGCGCGAGTGGAATACATTGTTGCGTTTAGCCAGAAGAAAGTTTGTGTAGATTATTCGTTAAGACGCAATGCTACACGCAACGAAAAGAGCAACGTTTAATTTTTGAAAGCGGTTGCGTTGTTGTTGTAATTAACGTGAATTCTTGAACGATTTTTTTGACGTTTCAGGTTGTGTTGTTTTCAAAAATTGTTCCATTTAATTGATTATATCCGGTTGCTTTATTCTTTTTTGTCGTTTAATGGAAACTAACGTTTCTAAAGTAGTGGTTGCAATGATGTGGGTAACGTTAATTGATGAACTTTTTTTTTTTAATCTGTTACGTTTTTATTATTTGTTTCATAAATTTAGTACATTTCTTTGTGAAACCCTTTGATTATTTTTGTTCCACTTTTCATTTAACACAAACGGGGCAGGGATCCACGTGGAGTGCTAGGATCCTTGAACCTTGATTCCAGCCCTCAACCGTGGATCCCAGCACTCCTCGTTAATTGTTGCGATCCCGTCGTGCTGTATTGTTGTAAGAGGACTGCGAGCTTCACGGGTAAGAAGTTTGCTACTAGCATCATATTGTTGAGATTCGTGCTTGATGTCTGTAACAATTGTATCATCAATTGTTCGTTTCTATTTTTAAGTTTTGTAGTTATCGTTTGACCAGCCTTTGATATTCCGAGTATTTCCCGCTATTTCCAAAAAAAAAAAAAATGGATATTTTCAGTCGTTTAAGCAAAGGCAGGTGCCAGGATCGAACTGGGTCCAAGCACTTACCTGGTGAGTTGGGGGTCTACGTCAATAATTTTCATAGTCAACATATTCATCAGAAACTTTTTTTAATTTGTTAAAGCTGGCTTTCTTTGTAACAATCTTTTGCAGCTATACAGATGTCATTCGTATAATAAACGTATCAGTAACGTCAGTATCAATAAAATAAGCTTATCAGTAAAATGGTCCGATTAATGGAGACACTGTCAGTAAATGATAGCCATTAACTATAAATACCGTTATTGCCTTCAAATCAACAATCATTCTTAAATTTGTAAGTTATTTCCAACATAAACATTCTTTTTTTTTTTGTTATTGTTGTTGTAACAGGTTTGCTGCTACAGTTACGAAAATGGAAAAGCCACTTTCACAGCTGTCCCAAGTGATGGCGACAAAACACTCTGCTGTGGAACCACACTCTACGACTACAAGGAAACGAGATGCTGTGGAAGCAAAACATTTAACGATTCCACTCACGTCTGTTGCGATAATAAAGAGTTGAAGGCAAAGAATGGGAAAAACTTGCAATGTTGCGCAGAAAAGACCTATGACGTTGATGAACAAGTCTGTTGTTACGACGATAAAAAAGGAGAAATGACTCTGGTAAAAACAACCAATCCTGGCCAAACATCTTGCTGCGGATTGATTCCATACGATGATAAGAAGCAGACATGTTGCTACGAAACGCAAACAGTTGTTGCTAAAACCAACAAGGATGATTACGAATGTTGTGGTAGTTCCTCTTACAACTCCCAGAAATCTTTGTGTTGCAATGGCAGACTTTTCCCTAACGTCACAAGCAGAACCCACCAATGCTGTGGTAACAACCCCATTGATTATAACTTCGGAAACTGTTGTGGAGGGGCTAAAACTTATCACTCCACTAACCAGCTTTGCTGCCAGAAATATTCTAAAAATGGCACTGTGGAGTCGTACAAAATACAAGACAATAAAGAGGGAAAGCTTGGATGTTGCGGTGTAGAAACGTACGACTTTAATACCAAGATATGTTGCGGCACAACAATTCTACCACAGAAACCCAACACTGGTTGCTGCGGTGAGAAACTCTACGATTACAACAAGCAGGTATGTTGCACGGATAATATATTTACCAAAGAGTCCAATCAAGATTCATGCTGTACTTATGGAGAAACCGATGCCAATCCTTATCCTATTTGTGCCATGGGAAGAGACAAGTAAACATTCTGCTGTGTCATTATTACTGTTGCAGTATCGCAAATAAAAATGTGTAAAGCATCGTTGTGTCTGTATTTCATAGTATCACTGTATCTTTTTTCTTTCATTTCACGTATTTAGTTGTAATCCGAAGACTTTAATGGTTTCTGGTGCCACCAAAACTTAAAAAAATTGTTCAAGAGATTAATTTTGCTAGGATTTGGTTGTTTGTATATAGAACTGAAGATAAAATAACCATTTTCTAATCTGTAACTGTTCTGTTCCTTAAAAACGCCAGTGTTATTAAGGGGCAGTCTATGGTCTCTGTGTAAAAAATCTCATCCTTGAGCGCTCACAGCTCTACCGTACGGTACGTGAAACATTTGGACAAAAACTGAAACTTATCTTCGACTTGTGAAGAAATATCTGCTAAAAATTTTAAAATTTTTTGAACCAACTAAGCGATCCAGAAAAAGAACAAATCCAAATATCTCGCTACTTATTCTTCTTTTTTGGGGGTGATCCTTTGGTCTGTCTTCTCTGCAGATCATACATGATCACCATTCTAAAATAATGAGAAGAGGATCAAATCACAGATTTCGATGTAGTTTTCAAGGTTTAGTTAGTCTGAAAGCCATCACCTGCCAAATGAAACAATGTTATATTTACATGTCTCATATGTTATATGAAACAAAATATGTAAAGACCACGTTACGGATTAAGTTATAAAATTAACTGAACAAAACACGGCTTCTCCGTTTAGAAAAAAAAAACATTAGAGCTCGTATCCCCATACTCACAGCCGTGAAGGTACACGAATAAAAACGGATTAGAGTTCACTCGAACGCAACGAACTATAATTTGAATTCCAATACCAGGGGACAAGGACTGTTTTTGATCAATGGTTATGTCAGAAAGAAAGTCTGTTTCGTGTGAGTGGGTATAGTATTTGTTATTTTGAGTGCATTTATTGTGAAACAAGCAGACTCTAGTTAAGGCAGTTTTTTGCCTGTGTTTGTGTTTAAAGGTCGTTTAAGGTGGTTATTTCTAGTTCGTTTGAGTAATTACGTGTTCATTTTGTGTATGCATTTTTATGTTTCAATTTTGTAGCGTTTTGCTTTTTATGGCGTCTATTTTGTGTGTGTTTGTGGGTTTATGTTTTGCGAATTGGAGCTCATATTATAGTTCGTTGCGTTTGAGTGAACTCTAATCCGTTTTTATTCGTGTACCTTCACAGCTGTGAGTATGTGGATACGAGCTCTAATAGCGTAGCCGTTTTTTGTTCAGTTAATTTGTTGGCTTTTTTGCTACGTTTTTATTGTAGTTCCTACGGCCTGGTCTATCACTTGTACAGTATGTACACTGTCCAACCAATTTTGTTTGCGAAAGAACTGAGCATTAGAAATGCGTATAATTAGGTTCATGTTCCGCCCAAGCTTCGTCCCATGTCTATTATTTTATGGCGCCATCGCACTAGCTTGTGTCTAGATTAGCACGGGTCATCTTGATGGGCAGTTGGTTTTGCATTGTTACAGGCAGATGCCACATCGTGGCGAACAATCGTGGAAACAATGCAACTGGCTTCCCGAAGCCCGCATTGAAGAACTAAATAAGTCATTCAGTCGTTTTGGTTGCCCAATTTTGAGGCCGCAAGGCCTATAAATTAAGGACATCGCAACCTACGGTTTAAATCTTATAGATTTAAGGGAAACTCAGGACCGTTTCACTTTGGTTAGAGCTAGAAGGCAGACAATGCTAACTCTATTTCAACTGTGTTTTATTGGGGCCTTGGCCCGTGGCCATGCGCCCACCCTAGCTATGGGGTCTTACAGTACATACAGACCATGCTAAAGCCTTCCAACGCTGGACCGTCTCCTTCTCATCACCAGTACAGAGCAAGTCCCCCAACAATGCTCTACTGCCTGAAACACAACATGCTAATTTCTACCGCGGTTCAGCGTGCAGACTACAATGCAGTAAAAAGTGCTGAATTGTCCCTTCGCTCCAACATTTGCAAGTGTTGCACTGCGACCACCCCAACCGAGATATATGCGCTGGGAGCAAGGTGTGGCCAGTGCGCAGTCTCGACACACTCCACTGTGCCCAATTTGGGAGGATGTGAAGAGCAACACGATAAGAACATTTTGGATGTAGTTGATACAACATCCTGCTGGTTACAGCAAGCATCCACTGGTCATTCCACAAACGAAGTGTGTTCGCTCTCAATGCTGACTTGCGTGAGCCTATAGTCTTGATTAGAGACGAGGAACATGGCGCGTGCAGAGAGGCATCCCTGGCTACAGCATCTGCTTGATCACTTCCGTCCAAGCCATCGTGACCCTTCATCCACGTAATGGCTGGCCAGGAAGTCTGAGTGGCACACGAGAATTTCCAGCATACAGAATAAATTGTAGGATTCCTGAATCTCAACCTAGAGATAGCACTTTCTAAAGCCGCAATACACGACTTCGAGTCCGTTTTGACAATGAAAGCAGGGAGGTCAAGATCCGCTGCAACATCCATTGCAACTGACTGTGCCTTCCTAAACGACCGAACAAAGCGAACAGAACGCACCACTGTTAGAGACAGTTTGGCTCCAAACTTGACGTCGCGCATGCGCAGTAATGTTGCATCAGCCGTTCAGTAGCTTCCGAAACTGCAATCACAGCTCAGCAAAATCAACAAGCTCAACAGAGCACTCGTTACGTCGTAACTTTAAGGTGATCAGACGTGGCTAATTGATTGGATCAGGCTTGGCTAATGGATGTAACCAGGCGCGAGCAATGCCAAATTGCAAACCATCCTCGGGTAGGTGGTTGGGAGTGGTTGCCAGTGGTGGAGCTTTTGAGCATGCGTGAGCAACCGGAGACGGATTCATCTCTGACGATGGTTGACGTAAGTAAGCCACATCAACACGGCTATAGTAGGGAATGAGCTGAACTATCACCAACAGTGATGCGTTTGATTCGTTCTGTTCAGTACTTTAGGAAGGTACTGTGAGATCACAGCTAGCGTACATAGGAATGCTGACACCAACCCTGCCTGTCCCGGTCTCAGCACGAAACGAGGCATCACAATATTCATTGGCCTTACAGAACAGGCAGAACAGACCAGGTATTCATTGGCCTTGATTGCATCATCTGTACGAGTCCTGCATTCCACACCCATGGACATGGTGGGCACACAATAGTGACATTGAGCATTGCGGCCAGATCAGGGACAGACAAAAGTGACATACCACGTCCTGCGACTCCAAGGTAGTGACGCATGCTGTCTCGAAGCAAGCCATAATCAATAACCCCTTGAACAAAACCCATCACGCCATGACCCATGACCCCTTGCCACGGCCAATGTTGCACATGCAAAGCGAGGCATTCCAAGACCTAATTGAAAACTAACCAGATAGTAAGTTATTTCAACCTTTTCCCGTCCTCTGAATCCTTACCCATGCTCTGCTGATCCACTAACATACACATACTATTTTCTATGCTTGCTGGAAGATCCACTGGGCGAACACTTAGATAATCCACCCCTTCTACATCACCACCACTATGATCCACTGCCGCACGTGTCTCACTCGAATGCACAGCTCATGACATTTCCAGTACCACAACTCATCTCTCCATCACCTAACCTAAGAGACACCTCTGCATCATCATCCTAGCCCTAGCCTTCCTGCACCACCATATGCACTTCTTGTTCTTGCTGTTCATGCTACTTTTCGCCTCCTGCGTCTCCTTTGCTGACTTTGTCTTTTTTTTCCCTTTCTTCCTTTTTGGGGGTGATGTCAGCCATTTATTTATTTTCCCTCAATCTAGGACCCAGTTCCATTACCACATCTTCCTTCACTAGATGTATTCCTTCCTGTTGTGGCACCCATTACACTTGCACTAGACACACTACAGTTCGGGACTGGAGCCAGATCCACTATTCACAAAGACCTTTACATTTCTGGATGGCGCAGAATGTCGACACACGCATTTCGTTTAAATGTTTCGAGCTATTCAGGTTATTGAGATCACCTCCTGCAGTGTGATTCTGCTTGATGACGTCATTGCCACAGCGCTATAAATTTTCCGCCGCTTCGGGGGTTGATGACGTCACTTCCCACAGCCATCATGGCCACCTCCTGTACTTGCTTGTGGCCAGAACCGGAAGGTAAGTTTGTTACGTGGTTAGAGCCTAATGGTTGTTCTTAGGGCCTACACAGTACACAGGGCACTAACTCGTACCTAAAGCTGCTCGTGTCAAATAAGGAGAGCTGGATTTACGGAGACACTAATGGTCGAATCTTGCTGTTTGAAGTGAAACAAATGCAGACCTAGAAATATTCTTGGCACTCTTTTCAGTTGTCAATATATTTCCTTTACATACTGTAATTTAGTATTTAATGTTTTTTGTATCTCTGCGTAACGTAATTTAATTTAACTGCTAAACGGGTATTCTGTGGCATTGGAAATTAAATATCCTTACAGGAACTCTTGAATTAGGGCTATTCATACTACATTGAGAGACTAATTATCAGGTCTTCGTACTGTAATTTTTGCGGAAATGTTTAACTGTGTATTTCTTAACGAACTTTAGTATGTAATATGTTTAAAATGTCAAATTCGTGTCTTCTGTAATGAACATAGAATCAAATTCACTGTAATATCAGAAATTGCTTTAAACTTGTACAAAGTGCTTCATTTATTAACATGTTAAATGGTGTTTTATTTATTTTTATATCATGGGCATTATTTTAACATATCTCATAGTATTGATGCAGTTTTGGTCAGAAGATGCAACCGAAAGTACAGGATTATGCGGAAATACTACTTCAGAAAACTGCTCAGTTGTAGTTATCAGCAACAATCAATACCGTATTTGTGCAATTAATTAGTTATATATGCCACAAAAACTAGGGCTAATACTTTCACCTCATTTATCCTTCACATCTTACAAAGGTAGGTTCGCATGGTCCTTTGGGGTTACTTGAATGTTACATGGCATTCAGCTACACATTTTAGTGTGTTGGTATGTACATTTTAGCTTTTACTCTGCATTGGAAGTGCCTTTTTTTTCTTTTTTGGAGTCTTGCACCACTATGAGGTGCAAAAATATACACATGTGCATTAAAATATGATTACCAAGGGAAACCCAGTAGTCCGGCTTGTTTTGTGTTAAGAACTAAACTAACCTTTGCTATCGTAAGTGAAAATTTCATATGAAATTGTCGTTGTTGACTGATATCTACTAGATCAAAGATTAAAGTTTGTATGTGGCTGCTGAGCAGATTCCGTTCGTTAGCATTACCTTTTGTACACTTCACAATAAGTGTAAAGTATTATCTCTGTATTAAGTGTACAAGGTATGGAAAGTCTGATTGATGCTACAGATGCATTTTCGCAAATTACGGTGCACTAGTCGGCAGCAGTTGTTATGCCATCCTGTTAGCAGTTAAAAAAATTCTTTGGACGAACTTTCATTTCTGATTTTTTAAGCGAATAGTGATATCCTCTCCATGCACTCCAGTTTATTCCATTGGCAAAAGTGTTGTTATGTTCTCCCTTTAAATACTCTCCATTTAAGTTTGCTCCATGACATTTATTATACCACCAACCACCTTTAAAACGAAATGCACATTGGTTGACATCATTCCTGTCATGTGTCACGAACTTTCGGCCGTCAAAGAGAAGATTATCGCCACCTGAAATCAAATCAATTTCAACTGTTAGAACATTTGGCACAGGTGAAGGCCTACACCCCTTTAAATAATTTTGTTTCTTATAAAATTAAGTAGAACAGCCGTTCTTACCTGCATTTCCACGATACTGTCCGATTCGAACTTTGAAACCATCGTCACGATCAGCTACCCGAAAAAGTCCATAGGTGGCAAATCTACTTTCTCCGTCAAAATCTTCCAGATCTACTCGTAAGGTAACGTAATCTTGATTGGTCAGAACATACAGGTGGTCATTACCTGTCACATTGTAACGAAATTAGGTAAAGAGATGTGCATGAATTGATATATGGAATAAAACTCACAGTCGAACAAACAGTTCAATAACTGTTATATTTCGATGTTTGTAGTCGCACCTTCCTCAAACCCAGTTTCAACAGTTTAAAAAATATCGCAGCACAAACCTTGTTATAAATACCCAACAAAAATTTGGTTCCAATAGTGAATAATAGTCCATTTGTCTTGCTCAAGGCATCATAAAATAAAGCAACAGTTCAAAGAGTTAACAAATTGTTAAAAAAAAAGTAACTGTCACGTGTTTTAATAATTAGGTAACGCTTGAACTGTAGCTTTATTTTATAATACCTTGAGTAAAAAAAATTAACTATTACTTACCACTGGAACAAATGTTGTTGGGTATTTCTAACAAAGCATGTGCTACGATAAATTTTGAACTATTGAAACTGTGGGTTTGATGAAGGTGTGACTGCAAACATAGAAATGCAGGGTGAGGACAAAATAATGACCACATTACAAAATGTAATTAAAAACGAACTAGAAACGATATTAGAGTACGGTTTATTTTGTTAAAAGATACACTCAAGTATTTTAACGGCGCACCATTGTCAAAGCAGTCTGCCCAGCATGCACTGCGTGTGACGTCATATCCGCAAAATGGCGTCTGTACAGCAAAAAGGTATGTGCGTCATATGGCTCTTGGCACCCTCGTTTCCCAGACATTGCTCCTCTCGATTTTTTCCTAAGAGGATACGTGAAGGACCTTGTTTTCAAAACCAAAGTGGTTGGCATTGATGAACTTTGTTACAGAATTACCAATGCCATTACCGCCATGTTGCAAAAAACATGGCATTAGGAAGGATCCTGTTTGGACATTTCGCGTGGAACGAACGGTGCCCACGTTGAAGTGTATTGATGGCAAAACTAATCACTGGCCATAAAACTATTTGAGCGTGTCTTTTTAACAAAACAAACTGCACTTCTATGTCGATTCTAGTTTGTTTTTAATAAAGTTTTGTAATGTGGTCATTATTTTATGCTCACCCTGTATAACCTTTTTTAAAACTATTTGTGCGACTGTGGCTTTTATTATCTATATTTTAACGAAAATTACGTTAAAAAAATAAGTATTTAATGGAACACTTCCAACAGACAGGCTTTTGTGGGATGATATTATTTAAGAAGACCATAACATAACGTAACTAGAAATTAGTTCAGATCTCTGTGTTTCTGAATTATGGCGCTGAGGGTTGCGCTTTGCTTTTGTAATGTAAACCCTTTATATGTGAGCTGGAGGATGAAGTCCTAATGACCCGTCGACAGCTAGGTCATTAGCGCCAACCTCAGTCACAGTGCAATGGGCCCGGAAGTTGAACCCATGACTGATCCCAATGTTGGCTATGTTGTCTTTCTTGTTTTATTACTAATAGTTACTGCTAATTTCATTTCTTTACCCTTGTTTTAACCAAGTGTATTTTTGTTCAGGGTTGAAGGTCTAGGGTTAAGCACCCCCTGGCATCAATTTGGTGCAATCGTTTCAAATCATGAGAACTTCACTGCTCAACATCCTGAAGTTGGAAACTTATGGGTTTCAACATTGTAATGTAATGTAGTGGTAGTAAGGCTATGTATGACATGTTATTGCATGGTAATGATATGTTATGGTTCTGGCTTGGTGTGGTTTGGTTATTGCATGATACGGTGTTGGGGAAGGTATGGTTAAAGCCATGTTATGGCAAGTTATACATATTCTAATACATCGTGGTTTTATCATGTTGTGATTTTTATTTTTTATGAGATCGGCGTGTTAGAGAATGTTGGGTCATGGTAGACTACGGTTATATGGTATGATTATACTTCGTTGAAATTATAAATTGATAATTAACACAACAAACTTTCGTATAAATAAACTAAAATGCTATGGTTGACTAAATAAAAACGACATTTTATAATTAACAAGAAGGTAAGGTGTTACTTTTAAACCACCCATTTTTTTTTCTTTTTCGCTAATTATTATTCTAAACGCAGTTAAAGTTTTGCACGGGCCAAAATAAAAGCCGTAGGGCGAAGTAACAATGGGGTAGTGCTTGCATGTTGCTTACGTTCTTGGCGCACATATGACATTTTAATACCTTTCAAGTAAAAATTGTGCCTCTTTTACTTTGAATGCACTGATTAAATGTATTGTCCCAGGAAAAAAAGATTAAATAAACGTTTTTTTGTGTCAACTTACCAAACATTATTTTACATTAAAAATGGTTTTTGTTTTCAATGTATGTTTTTGATTGGATTTGCTCTGTGATAGAGTCAACTGACTTTTTCATTGAAACAATACTTTTGATGTTGTTATTACAAAGCCTTCTCGTTATCCGTTTCGTGGTTTTTGCTGCGTAATTATTTTGCACGCCATGACTACTAGTGCTGAAACAATGGTATCTTAAGTAGTTAAGTTGTTTTCAACAATACCTAAGAAAGAATTTTATTTTTGGGATTAAGTTCAATGTATCATCACCGTCGCATTAAGGCTCTTGACATTATAAATAAAGGAACTATAGTTGTGCCCGTGCGCTTTCCCCCTCTGGCCCCCCCCCCCCCCTCTCTTCAATTTATCAAACCGAAGACCGAACATGTGAATGGCACTGAAGGCTAAAAAAAGCCCTGAGAAATCCAGCAATTTCGCAGCCTGGTACGTTGGAAAGGCGCATTTATTTCTCATAAACGTTCACTTCCAGAAAGGAATTGTTTTTAGGTAGGCAGCAACAATCAATGCTTGTAACAATGTCGCCATGCACGGTACCGAGGTGAATTGTTTCAAAGGATTAACTTGAACGTAGGGTTACTTGCTTACTGAATGCTGGATTTCTCAATGACAGGTTTTTTTTAGCCTTCATTCAAACACACGCCAGCGACTTTTCCGGGGCTGCACCAAAGGAAGAATGGGGGAGGGGGGAGGCAGGCAAGCGTGTATGGGGGGGGGACACGTATGCGAATCCGGGAGGGGGCTGGAGTGTGGGGATTGGGGGTTAAAGTAATTGTGGGGGAGAGGGCATATGTGGGAGCCATTCACATGTTCGGTCGTCGGTTTGATAAATTGGAGAGAAACGGGGTGGGGGGGATGCGCACGGGCACAACTAGTTCCTTTATTTATAATGGCGAGAGCCGTAATGCGACGGTGATAATACCTTGAAGTAAATCCCAAGAACGAATTTCTTTCTTAGGTATTGTTGAAAACATTTTAACTACTTAAGTTACCACTGTTTCAGCACTAGTGGTCTTGGCGTGCAAAATAATTACGCAGCAAAAACCACGAAATTAAGAACCAATCGTCGTTTGGTTTAAAGTTGTATGGTTTAGTAGACACGGGTTTTTTTTTTGTTGGCCGATTTGGTACCACAACAATACCAAAAAACGAACCCAAAAACGGTGCGGCAGCTGTGGTAAGTGGCGCCATCTCTTCGAAGACCTTGGAAAAAGTGTTATAACACGAACTTGTAGTCCAGGTCCGTCAACAGACGGTGACATGGCAGGTTTGGTAAGTGGCGTCATCTGTTCGAAGACGTTGGAAAAGTGCCCCAACCCGAATTTGAAGGCGAATCCCGTCAACAGATGGCACTACAGGGTGGGGTACTTGATTGTACGACGGAATGGCGTGGCCGGTGACTTGGCCGCCTGCTCCGTATTATATATATAGATCATTGGGTATCGAATAGAGTTAGTTGAGAAACTATCAGGAATTTTCTTTTTAGCTCTGAGTATAAGTTCTTTCAGATGTCTTATAAGTTCGTAAAATGACACATGAGTATAACACGACTTCGCTGGTTTATACTTTAATCCTCGGGTTTGTTTTTGTTACATTTGGGGATTAAAGTTGATCTCTAGATGAGCTTTCATCACAATTGATGAAGTAGTTCTTGAGATGTTCGTACTTGCATAATAGCAATCTCTTCAGCTGTTAAGATAACAACTACTTCCCTATAGTCAACTTTTATGATTAGTATGCACTGAGATGGCCCACGACAGAATGCTCATTTTGTGAAATGAAACTAAGAAAAAGCTATCTGAGAAACAATGCGACAGAAACTTAGGTCACTGATAGTGATTTTGTCACTGATAATCGCAGTAAATAAAATAATTGCAACAGGCAGCTAAATTGGATACAAACGACATAGTTCTTCGTTTTCTTAAGACAAAGGCCTGGAAGAAATACGTGTCAAGGTGAAAATAAATATCGAAACAAGGGTCCCAGGCTCTAACTCTTGGAAAAAGAAGAATTACAGGTTTTCACTTTTAATAATGGTGTACAAAGCGTGAAAAGAAGGGCTGAAGGTAAACAAAGTGTGGTGAGATAGAAATGCAGCCAAAAATCAAGTCTTAATTAAATGCAAGGAAGTGAGGGAGACGTCAGGCCTAAAAACCAAGGCCAAATGAAACAAACGGTGGTGAAGGAGGAATATGGCCTAAAAATATGGTACGTTGGGAAGACATGGTGGCGAGGGAAAGGAAGCGGTTAGGGAGAATCATGGTCTAAAAACAAGATTGTGAGGGAGACACCCAGCCTAAAAAGAAGGTTTGAAACAGGGACAAGGAGGAGAGGTATACGTAGGCTTAAAATAACGTGGGAGGGAGAATGAAGGTGGGGAGGAAGTCACAACGTCTACAGACCTAAACTAGTTTTGAGGACAGTTAAGTCAAAATTAACCTTACCAAGCCAAAATTCTTGGGTTAAGTTACCGAATCCTTTTCTGTATTCGCACCAATTGCGATAAAAATTCTGACGGGGTTCTCCAAAATCGTCTCGTTTTTGAAATACCTATAGTGAAGAATGAAAGGCTTGTAACAAGTAACAACTATGGCTGAACAAAAAAACTTGCATCCGTAGCCTTTTTTTTTTTTTAAATACTATGTTATCCCTTAAACACCGAATCACAGAACATATGGGTAGTAAATCATATAGTACATTTTTGCAGATTATAATAAATTATTGTACAATTGTGTCATTTTTTCTTCAAAATTCCAGTAAGGTTGTATTCATAAACCTAAAATGATAAAATGATAAAATAGTATGTTTTTAATGCTCATCCAGTAATTTAAGGTCATCTTACACTGAATCTGTAGAATTTCAACAACTGAACTGAAGTTAAGTACAGTTTAAACATTTACATATCAGTCCTTCCTCAGCGTGAACTTCCATGTTCAATGTCAAACTTAAAAATCTACAGTTGCCTACAGAATTAACACTCCAACGAAATTCAGTATTACAGGTCGTGCATAACTATTTCGGCGCATTACAAATTTTAAAGGCAACAATCGAGTTTTGCCTCCACAATAGCCTCTTCTTGGTGTAGTTGCCGTTGGAACTCTGTACGCTCACTTGGAGATCGAACCAATGAAACGATTTTAAACTCTCTATAATTTAAAATTTAGATGCCAACAAGGCTTAAGAATTTCAGGACTCTCTTTTAATCTTGTTGTTGTTGTTGTTGTTCTTGTAAGGGAAATTTGATGACCTTCCTTCATCTAGCAAATGCTCACGTGAACACTTGCTGAGGGTCTATTATCATATGCACTTTGAAAAACTACATCCCCCAGGAATGTGAGATCGAGGTTGATGACGAACTCCTCATGCCATCAAGTGCATAATAAAGTCCCCAAATGACTTGCTCTTGTAAAAAGTGTGCTACAGTTAAATGTTCATGTAAAATGCTGGATTTCCATACTTGAAATTTTGTATACGTGCAAAACAACCATTTAATTTTATTAAAATAAACGCATAAATTTCAGTTTGCCAAAGTATCAATTTTCAAAATTGTCGTGTCACTTTATCGTATGGTATATCGGCTCCTATTGGTTTAATTAAACAGTAAGTGATTCTTAATTAAGCAGAACTGAACGACGAATAATTTAGCCTATTAATATAAGCATTTATAAGTGAAAAGATGCTATATTGTATCAGCTACAATGTGGTTTTAGTTATTTTCTGATTACTAGAAAAAAAAACCGGAATTGTTATTATTCATATGACATTATAAATTCCTGTTACAATAAACTTTAAAAAAAAATGAACTATATTGCATTCATAGAAACAGAGATAGCGTATTTTTACATTAAAGTTTTCACGCTAATTTACCCATCCTCCTCCCCCAAAATCGAAACGTGGGTGGTGGTATACGATCACACAACTTTTTTAAACAACCTTCCCATATCCAATTTATGTATGGTAACAAATTCTCCATACGCAAAATTGCGTACACAAGTCTGACCGGCCATGGACTATACATGACCAAAATGATAACAAACGTCAAATTAAGAGAAATATGTTGAAACTATTTGTTTCACAACACCAAAACATCTTAGAAAGACCTTACCGTCCATCCTCCGCCGTCTGTTACCATATCACAGTAAACTTGAAAAGGCGAGACTCTGTACCACGGTTTGGGATAAATGGTGTATATTCCGGATGTGTTGTGACCTAGATATATATAATACAAAAAGAATAGTTTCTCAATTACTTTGTAAGTCTTAAAAAATAAACATTTACAAACCTGTACAACTTATATTCCTGGCGAAGAAATTATATTAATAAAAAAAGCACATATGTTTATTTTAATGCCTATTTTAACACTAATTAATGCACGGTGGTGACGTCACGCCAACACATCCCAATGCTAAAAGTGTAGTCGTTATATAAGGTTAATCTGAAGACCCACACACGTCACCGTGGGTTAATTTTGATAACCCACATTTTTTTGATAACCTAACACTTTTTCCACGCTCTACACAACCACTGCTCTACCATGTGACATACTTTGCAAAACTACCGTACACGACACAAATTCAACCAGCACACCCCATTGCAACCAACATAAATAAGCACATTTGCAACCTGCGACATTTATCGTACTAACACGAAAAAAAAAACACCTCGCGTAGGCTACTATGCTAGGACCCACCCATGGAGGAATGGCCCAATTCGCCAACCTTACGCTCCGACAGTACTAAAACTAGGCTACCGACACTTGTAAAAATAATAAGGAAAATCGGAAACAAGCCAACAGCGAAAAACACTTGTAAACACACCTAAATACACCTAAAAACATACGATACTCAAGCGAACAGCACATTTGTAACCTGGCGACATTTTCCGCACTAACACGAAAAGAAAAAAAAACCTCGTGTACGATGCTAGCCCCCCTCCCCACCCCCATCCATGAATGAATGGTCCAAGCCGGACCCGGCAACCTTTCGTTCCGACGGTACGAAAACTAGCCTACTGACACTTTCTAAACACACCTAAAAACCTACGAGACTGAATTGAGTAGCGCATTTTATACGCTATATCTTATTTGAACTAATAAAGTAGAAAAAATACGGTTTTACCTTAAACACAAACGTCGGTGACTAGGACTGGATATAGGGACGTCCTCGCGTACGTGAGACTTTCGCAGACAGGAAGTTTAAACCAGAAGTTTGAGCTCAGGAATTTACGTCATGATTTACAAATAAAATTTTCAAATAAATTTTTTTTTATTCTCAAATAACTAGATATGTTGGCGCGACGTCACACCTTAGCATTAAAACACATATCCGTGAAGTAGACCCGGTTATCCCTAAATAATTGATCATCTACTCGAAACAGAACACTCCAAAGATCTCGGGGTAGCAAATCGAACTCGCGCTGACACGCTCGTGTGATTTCGCCATCCCTCGATCTTTGGACTGTTCCGTTTCTCGCAGACAATCAATTATTTCGGGATAACCGGGTCTACTTCACGGATATCTATTACATAATCTATATTAATGTGTTAAAATAGACATTAAATCCCAAATGGCTTTTCATAATAATAACCAAATTTAAAATATCGTACTTTAATTACTGCAACTGACAATAGCCAGAATAATCACAATATACGTTCTTTTAATTCATATTAAGAAATCCAAGATATTTGGAACTAAAACCAAAGCATTGCTCAACAGTTTTTTCTTCTTCTTTGATTATTTCTTCTCATTGCTTTTTGTAACGCAAAAAGTAATGTAAAAATTAGCGCAAGATAACGTAAAATATCTTTCTCCCTATATTAATTTATTTGTCATAAATGAACAATTGCAATGTGCAGGACTGAAATAACCATCAATCAACGCCATGAAAGTGAAGCAAATCCCGAAATGCGATTCATATTTCCATCTTCCACACAATGACGCTTCTACGCATTGTGCTCATTTAAGAAAACTATCAAATTCCCGAATACGTACAGGAGCCCTATACTACACGGAAACCAATCCTGATAACAGTTCTCAATTAATGTATAAATCATGAAACAAGGACCAATCCAAGATCTCTACGCAACGCAATATGCCGTCCTTGCCTGTGTTCTACGTTCTAATTTGAATGATGGGACCTCCGTTAATGATTCCACTCCAATGCAAGATTTTAATGCGCATCATGAAATAACGACTGCATCAGTTAACCAGAATTTGTACACTGATAGCGTTACATCCAGAGGCGGTTTTAAGAAAACAAATGTAAAGTCGCACATGTAGTTCAGGAATAATTGTGCTGAGGTCGATTGTGCGGTGGTAAGATCTGCTGAGATACAACCCGGAAGTATCTCAGTTGGCAGTTCCTTCATGCCGTTTCCTTCATGCTAAATATTCCTCTCTCGCTGTGCTTTGTGCTTTTAAGTCCTTGGAGGGAAATGTGGCCACAAATCTTTAAAACCCTGGTTCCAGGGTTCCTGGGTGGTTTGTTAGTCTGTGGCTCCAATCCAACAAGAAGATGACGTATTGTTTTTCTTGCGTTG
>JAHWFP010147076.1:0-50870 GCA_023313725.1 Lithobius niger
ATTAAACCAATTTTTTTTTAGCCGGGGGGGGGGGCGATAAGTTGATTATTGTTTGCAATGAAAGCACGTCTCGGATGAGTACAGACACTTCATGGGTGGGTTGAGGAAAGAACTATAGACATGCTGTTCAGAAAAAAAAAAACTAGTCTATTTGGTTAACCTTAAAGACGCCTTTTCACCTTCTCAGCTCCTAGATGCAGCACCGTAGAATCTTCGAACAATACAAAGAAAATAGCGGTAAATAAAAAAAAAACGGAATAACACTATTCGCAGCAGCGCCGCGAATTTTCATAACTAAAACGAGATCACGTGACCCACATCAGCCTATTGGATGACGGTGAGTCTGGAACGTGGATGCTGTGTTTAGAATATGGGCCTACGCTATAGAGCAGCATTAAGTGACGTCATAGCGGCTACGAGACACCATTTGGAGGTAATAGCTACAAGGTGCACTAGATTAAAATGTAACGGAAAAAACGTCAATACAGTGCTTTGAGAGCGGCTTTCTTAGGCTTAAAAGAACGTTGTTTTCTCCAACAACAAAAATCGCGGGTTATCGGCTTAAGAAATCCAGTCTAATAGCATTGGCTACAGTAAGACGACATTCTTTTTTCCCTCCAGTGCCTCTTGCAGCTAACCCAGTTACTTGCCCCACCATAGAGTTATATACAATAAACCTACGTCATGTCACTGCCCTATTGAAATGGTGAACAGGCGCTTTAAACGATCTGTTTATCTGACGATGGATGCTCAATGCTAAATCCATTCTTCGAAATAGCGCCACGTAAGACGTTACATACTGGCCTAACTGCAGATGAAAAAGCCGTCAATTAAAAAGGGGTCAATGTCAGTTATCAAGAATATAAAATCGAAATGGCAGCTAGCAGCGCTGACCCCTTTAAAACATGGAGAGAGGCTAACTTGTCTCTTCAAAATTCCGGTTATTAATAGAACGCTTTCGACGCCTTCCAAGTTATGACGCAATTAATGGCTAACCTCTAGATGGATCCTATCATAATAATAGCACTCATGTCATTTCCAGAGCTTAGACAAAGGCTTGGCATACCAGCGTTAGCTACGGCAAAAGTTAAGACCCAAGATCACTTGGTTCCTTGAGCAACCATTGAACGTGCTACCTTTATCTCTGGAGATTATCAAAAGTAATGATGATCGGGCTTGGCGATTATTATCTCTGTGGCTGAAACAAGAATACACTTGCAACGACAACCAAGTAGATGAAACAAAGACACTTCTACAGGTGAGTGCCATTTTTATGATTTTTTTTTGGGGGGGGGGAGGTAGAAATTGGTGAATTTTGCTTCTTTTTTTTATGTAACCGTTAATGGCTGGAGTCAAATTTTTACCAAGCTAAATTTTATCCCTACGCAACAAGGGTCAGCTAGCTTTTGATAACAATATGTTTATAGATCAAAATGTGTAGTTCCACAAAGACTGATTAGCGAATTAATTCGTCACTTGTCAGGCTCGAATGGATGTTGGAAAATACTAGGATATTCTTGAAAAGAATTTCGATTCAGTAAAATACTGGAATACATGGATTTATGTGAAATAGTGTTACGTTACATTCCGGGCTTCATTAGTCTGGAAAAAAATGTTCAGTTCATGACTGACATCTCTTTTTTTTTTAAAGCTTTACTTCGGACGACCCAAGATTTTTCAAGTCCAACTTTTCTAGTTAGCACCCCTCAGATGCAGGAGTGGACAGAAATCTTCCGTTTCATTAGATTTGATTTCTGTTCTATCCTGGTTCTGAGGCATGCTAACTAGAATAGTTGGACTTGGGTCTTCAGTTTTTTGTGGATTAACCCCGTTCTTCAAAAAACAGGACAGAAAGATTGGTTCGATTGATTAGTAATTTGATTTGCATCTGTATTAATTTTATTTCATTATTTATTTTGGAAATCAGGTACTGAAGCTGTTAGGCATGTAACAATTAAGCACTAGTGGGTGACACTCACAGCACAATCACAATGCTTTCACACTTAGGCGCCAATTGACGCAGCTGGAATTCCATTCCCCACCCCAATTCAGCAAGGCACTTTCTTATAACCACTGCATACGTATGTGTGAAACTTTATTTCCAAGCCTTCCCTGGCGTGTTACGCTGATGTTTAATAGCCTTTTGTTGCGTTTGTTGCGTTTGTAGCGTTTTGTGTGTTTGTGTTTTACAGCCGATGAGAATTAACGTGGGACCCGTGTAGCTCTGTAGACAGCTAACTAATACGCAATCAACAATGTTGATGGTGCTTTTTTCTCCATAAAGGACGCGTTCTCACACCTAAGCGCCGATGCACACGTGCGTTTTTTGGACGCTGCGGCACCGCTCCGGTGACGCAGCCAATCAATGCACACGTGCGTTTTATTAACGCGCGTTGACGCTGCGGTGCCGCTTCGGTGACTTATGTGCGCGTTCGGTTCCCTAACCTCGTGCACAAAAAATTATAGTTTGAAACCAATGAGACGATATTGCTTTTTTCGCCTACCTCGTGAACAAAAAATATATTTTAAAACCAATGCGACGAATTTTGGTACATTGATATACTAATTTAAGACGTACCAGGGGAAAATGTTATACATCCTTTGCAGATTAACTAAAAAATTCGGATAAGTTCTTTAATTACTTCCCAATGAGTCTTCAACGTTTCTGCAGCAACATTTCGTATTTCAGGATAGTTCTCTATATTTCCCCCCAATAAACAATTCCACGTCATTTCTTCGAAATTGCACGCCATTTTCGGTAACGCTTTTGCGGTAAACGGCGGACGTGTGCACCGCTCAAGTCACCCAAGGTACTCAGAGACGCAATTGCGTTTTTTTAACGCTGCGGTACCGCTGCGTTGACGGGGGGAATTGCGCTGCAAAACGACCGGGCGAGCGGCGGGCGGTAACGCAACGTCGACGCAGGTATACGTGCGCAGTACCCAACAGATGGCACGTAAACCAAACCGCAAATGCGGTACCGAAGCAGCGACCGCAAATGTGGTACCGCACGTGTGCACCGGCGCTTAATGTTAAGTTTTTCTTCAGTACTGGACCCCGTGCACACCATTCAACGATATGCAAACATTTTTGCTGCATTGGAATTTTCCCCCAATGTGATGAAATCAAGAAGTTTTTTATGACAGTTAAAAGGAGCAGACCCCCCTTAATGACTCGTCTTTTTACAACAACATTACTCTAACATGTACGGCACTCTAAGCGCTACACCATCGAAGCATTTAAGAATATTAATCTACTGATTAATGTATATGGATGATGCATCTCATCAACTTAATTGGTGGCAAGCATAGTAGGACATGTGTAGAGAATTACGAATAAACGACATCCAACAACACCATATTTTAATTGGATTGCAAGTTGAAACTAAGTTTGTTCCTGTCACTTGCGGCGAGGTTGGGAGGGGGGAGGGGGCAACCCTTTAACAACTCTGCTGGGCTGTGCTGGCTTTTCTACGCATCACAGGTAATTTTCACGAAACTTTTAATTAGCATTTGGATTTTTGTTTGGGTCTTCATCCCGGTCATAAAAAAGAAAGAAGTAATTTTTTTTTTTTTTTTCAGAAATAGTCGTATAGTCTTACATGCTATAGTCGACACGGGCACAATAACATTCACGACCTGTAGCACAGGAACTTGAGAAGTGAGTTCTAAAACTTTCAGTATGCTCTCTATTCTCCAGCGTGTGATCGTCCCTATGTTACTTATTTTCTTAATATTAAACAGGACGGAAAGCCAACTGGACTCGATAAGTGTTAAATAAGTACGGATGCAATCCTATTTACGTTGCCTTTTGGACTTAAATGTCATACTGCCTGAGCGGGGAATTGAACCCACGACCTTTGAAACCAAACAACTAACTCCTACCGCTGAGCCACACTGACAGTCCGTGCCAGTATCGCTTAGCGTTGGGACTTCGTCCTTTGGTTTCAAAGGTCGTGGGTTCAATTCCCCGCACAGACAGTATGGCATTTAGGCCCAAAAGGCAACGTAAATGGATTTGCATCCGTACTTATTTAACACTTATTTTCTGCGTTACAAGTTTTTTTTTTATTACTATTAAATGTTTTTAGACTTTGAACCAAACTAATATTCGTATAAACAAACCAGCCTAATTTTAAACCTTACAGAAGCAGAAAGAAATGTAGTAGACGAGAAAACCTCCGAGGGTGGCAGGGGCAAACGATCTTCACACAGTAGATTTCTATTTTCTGGAGAGAATGGTAGTCTCTCACACTACTCTTGGCAGCAAGCCTGACAAGGTCCCCTAGCCCATCACATCGTCGTCCGACTGAGCTCTTCCAGCCTCCATTCACCACGACGACCAGTTAGGTCACCGTCAAGGGCTTCTGTACCTGTTTTCACTGCATTAATTCTCATATGGAACTTCCCCATACTCCATCGGTTATTAAGACTAAGACTTTAATAATCACTAAGATAAGCTAGAAGACTTAGGTGAGATTTGCAGCCATCAACCCCGTATACGTAGAACTAGAGCTCAAGCAATGTTGTAAAGATTAGGAGTCCGTTCCAAAGCTCAGGAGGTTGTACCTTGCTTTCTCTAAAATAGACGTTTCTGTATAAATTGTGTCAATGCTGTTGAAAATGTGCTGCTATACTTGGTTTAATCAAATCTGCACTAAATAATAACTGTCATAAATTATTCTTTTTCCTGACCCACAGCCGATATTTTTCGATTTTGAACATCCCTTCTGGTCTAACAAAAATATGAGCTTGGGAGCGTTCTTAAATAAAAGAATAAATTATCGCTTCTTCAAATAGATCGTACGCAGTATCACAGTTTGATTTCCTCTTTTAATAACTACACGGTCTTATCACGTTTGTCTACTTTGCTTAAATGTGAGATTAGATAGCAGCTACATTTTATTGTCATGGATTGATCTGTACGCTTTTCCCAAACAATCAGCTAGATAGCTCTCCAGGTAGCGTTGATACCATGGTAACCATCCTTTCGTCATCACACTGAACTGGCGACTAAATTCTAGCTGCCAGGTGGCGTTACGAGAGCGTTACGTATGTAGGCCCGTTGGTCGCTTAAACACAGCAACCCTTTCTCGATGGATAAATTTTCTAAATATCTGGTAACAGAACTTTTTATAAGTTAAAGTCCTACCATGTGGAACCATAAGTCAAAACCTAAAATTGGCCGGACATCAACTACTCCTGGGCGGGGCCGCCCCCCCCCCCCCCCACACAAAACCAGCCAAACAATTTTTTTTTTGTTTTTGGAGTTTGTTTTGATAGGGTTAAACGTCGTCTCCACTTGAAACACAGGGCAATATCTAAAGTTGAATTTGTATTGATGTTAGATGGAAGACAGGCAGATGGGTTCGGGCAAGGTGGGGGGGTCGGGTAATCCTGTCTGGTCCCTGATCCCCAATCAGCAAGAAATCAGTCGTTTCAAAGTCAGTTACGGTATTCATTTTAAAGAATCCCGCCGATTTCATAATGCATTCCACGAACCAGAAATGGAACGGGTCACTATTTTTCTGACCCATTGACCCACTGACACAGAAATAGATGGAATGACCGGGATTGACCCACTGACACATACCGTTCCATTTACTCGAAGTGATCCACTGATTCGGATGTGCCTACTGACCCATCCCCCTTACCCGGATTGGCTCAACTGACCCAGGTCGAGCAACTGAACCTGATTGGCCCATTGCTGTAAAGTGACCACTGATACTTACAGAATCAAGAAACGAATAACTGGAGTGGCATATGCTATTCTTATCTTCATGTTATTTTGTTATTTAAAAATAAGAAAAGAGTGAATGTTTCTCAATGTGCATTTCCAGTATCAAAAACACACAGCCATATTCAAGATTTACTGCAGGAATTTAAAAAAAAAATAGTTGTTGTAATTGCAGGTAATAATATAAAAGATATGCACAACAAGGTAATAACGACATAATACAGTGATAGGCAGTTTAGTTAATGGATTCGGGTCATTTCAGGTCAATGGAGCATACTTGGGCAGTGGGTAATTTCGGATCATTGGGTCCTCGGGTCAAGAAACCGGACTAGCATATTGACTCAAGACTTAAGTGGCCTTCATAAAAATGGTGACCTATGACGACCTATCTGTGCCACGGACATCCCAGTAACCAAAGTACAAAAACTATTCAAACCATGAAAATACAACAAGTGGTGTTTAATCATGCTGGCTTGAAATAATGATGGCATGCATCTGCTTCAAAACCTGCACCAGCAGGGTGCCGACGAAAGGGGGAATACGGAAACTTGAAACCGGGGAAACCCGGGAAACAGGGGAATAGAACAATGGGCTAACCGGGGAAGCAAGGGATAAGAAAACATGGGAAATCGAGGAAACAGAAAACGGGGAGTAGACATCAAATCTTACAATAATAACCCATTGCCTGCCTGGCTCTCAACGGCCAAACATATAACATCTCAAGCCGTAGGGCATGTATAATGTTTATTTCCATCCCTTTTTCGTTGTGAACTTCATTCCTTAACCTTTTTGTAAACTCGTAAGCAAAGGTCAGATCCCCCCCCCCCCACACCATTCCAAAATAAGATGTTGAAATAACATTTGACGTATATTGCCCTGTTTCACAGGTTCCTCTTTAACATCCCTTGCAAATTCCATTCCTTTCCTTATTGTAAGCCAGCCTAAGCACAAAATGAATTACATACACCTCCCTCCCCCCCCTCACCCACACGAATTGTTATTGAAGTAATATTTGATCACATTCCCCTATAGGGCGCCTTTGTGTTTCTCGTCATCTTCCTCGTAAAATCTTATCTTCAAAACTAGTACCACTGTGCTGAATTAGGAGACATTTTCAAAGTATCTGATAATCATCAAGTACATCTATAACCATCAACACAACTCGATTTAGATTAAAATGCCGGACGACAATATGAGTGCATTATCAGTGTTTCTGATAAATTTGAGAGAGAGCCCCAGCCCGTTACAATTTACATACTTGTTTTTCTTATCAAAAAGCATCGTGATAAATTAAGACATTCAGACGCCGGAACCGTCAATGGAAGGAGTTAGCGAGATACAGTATCTTGTCATCCACCAAGATTTAAGTCTTAAAATTATTTGCTGACTGTGATGTAACAATTGTGGGTATTTGCAAAAGATTATCACAGTGTAAAGGTTAAAAGACATACCTATCTTTCCTCGATAAAAAAAAATTAGATTACTGGTTGTGAATGACGCCAAGCAGTTTACAGCATTGCTTTTTAGAAAACAGACCTGATATTCCAACCGTTGACGTCCAGTCTGGTTACGGCATGTGCTAAATATAGTGCCGTTTCAAAAGAATTGTAAATGTCAAAAGTATGTTCCCACCTAGCGTACACGAAATCTACATTTAGGATGCTCCAAGGGCACCTGTTAGCACCCTTCTCAACCTCCCCACAAAAAAAAAACTATGAGGAGTCGCAAGGTTGAAAGCCGTATTGAATTGTGTTTTAGTGTCTTCCACTATTAATTGAAAGAGGTGACGTGCTTGCTATTTAGCGCCGGTGCACAAGTGCGGTACCGCATTTGTGGTTTGGTTTACGTGCCATCTGGTGGGTGCTGCACACGTACCTGCGTCGACGTTGCGTTACCGCCCGCCGCTCGTGCGGTCGTTTTGCACCGTAATTCCCCCCCGTCAACGCAGCGGTACTGCAGCGTTAAAAAAAACGCAGTTGCGTGTTTGAGTGTACCTTGGGTGACTTGGGCGGTGTACACGTCCACCGTTTACCGCAAAAGCGTTACCAAAAATGTCGTCTAATTTCGAAGAAATAGACATGGAATTGTTTATTGCGGGAGTAAAAGAACTATCCTGATATATGGAATGTTGCTGCAGAAATGATTGAAGACTCATTGGGAAGTAATTAAAGAACTTATCCGAATTTTTTAGTTAATCTGCAAAGGATGTATAACATTTTCCCCTGGTACGTCTTAAATTAGTATATCAATGTACCAAAATTCGTCGCATTGGTTTTAAAATATATTTTTTGTTCAGGAAGTGGGCGAAAAAAGCAATATCGTCTCATTGGTTTCAAACTATAATTTTTTTGTACACGAGGTTAGGGAACCGAACGTGCACATACGTCACGGAAGCGGCAACGCAGCGTCAACGCGCGGTAATAAAACGCACTTGTGCATTGATTGGCTGCGTCCCCGCAGAGGTGCACCATGTGCACCGGGTGCACTGGCGCTTAGGTATCATTTTATCGACATGCTAATTTCTGAATAATTTCCTTCAAAAATAATTTTTATGTCTGAATGATGTCTTTATTCGTAATGTCTGATTAATGTATATTTCGCAATACTGACATAACCTGATGTCTGAACATTTTCTCTGAATAGGGAGTGAACGATGTCACATTAATTTTGACGTGTGAAAGTCCATATCCGCAAAACCCGTTGCCCAATTTCACTGAGTTTCGGACTTAACTCTACAAATAAAGCATGTTCAAAATGTCCAATGAATCGAACTGTGGGTTCAAAAGTTATCACGAAGACAGACAGACAGACACCAACACAGGATGAGTAACACCTTTTCACCACCGCCGGTATGAAACACTGCAAAGGCACTAAACTCATCCTGTGTTGGTGTCTGCCTGTGTCGCTCCTTAGCCATGTCGTCACGATAACTTTTGAACCCACAGTCCGATTCTTTTGAAATTTTGCACATGCTTTGTTTGTAGAGTTAAGTCCGAAACTCAGCAAAATTGGGCAATGGTTCTGCGGATATCGACTTTCAAATGACGCTAAAAAGACAGTAGCAGTCTACAAGTTTTTGTCCCTTTTCTTAATAAAATTTGAATGGACGGGTGTGGCCTGTGGACGGAGGGTAAAGATAGAGATCATATTTTCTGTATGAAAGCATGATTAAATGGATAACCACTTTCTTGGAAATGTCGATGTTTTAGTGCGTGTGCTGCATTATAGCAGGCCTGTCCCTTTAACCAATGTGACTGACTGTATCGTTTCAAAAAACTGAACAGCAGCCCGTGGACGGCGTGGTACACGATCGCAGTAAGAGTCGTACATTCCATGGCAGTAAACACGAGGGTCGGTCATCACAGCTGCGCATTTATTTCTTATCAGCTAACACTGTCCTTAATGATAGCCTGTATGTACCCAGCCCTACATTCTTCCTACCCGATCCAACCAAAAGGCCCATTTAAAATTGCCTTTACCCCCAATCCCCCTCCCCCCAACCTCCAACGCTGACTGGTAAAGGTGCTACTGGCAGAGTCCTAGATCGACCTTCCTGCCAGGATAGTGTGAGAGACTACCCAACTCTTTTAGCAGCAATGGTTTATTTTGGACGCTTGTCAGCCATGATCGGAGGTTCTTCTGTTCCAATCCCTGGGTTTGCCCTCTTCTTTCTTCTTCTATAAGGCTAAAATTGGAACGGCTCATCACGAGCAGTAACAAAAGGCTAAAAATCTGATTAAAAAAATTAAATCTACCTTTTTGTGTGGCATGTCACTAACCTAGTGGTGCGAACTCGAGTACACTCGACTAGAATTGACCCGATACACTTTTTACCCATGATGCGCTTGTATTTTCTTTTTCATGACGTCACGCCAACTCTTTGTCCCTTTGTCTGACCTCAAAACATCCAATTTCGGTTGAGTCAATATCGCTAGTTATTGAGAGACGCGCAGTGCTTCTTTCCCTATTGTGATTTTGGCAATAAAACAAGCAGAATATAAAGAGGTCGGTCAATAGGAGATTGTCACTACAATACAGTGCGCGCACCGAAATAAACCACAAGACAACTAGAAACGTCTGGCGGAACGGAAAACGTGTCCTTCCAGCAGGCAGACGTACACGCACTTTCAGCCGGTTATGTAGTCGTTTGCAACTTAACGGGTACTTACGACGTATACCTGGATTTACAGGGATATAAAGGTACGTAAGATCTGAATTCAAGAGTGATCCAAAAATTGAGGTAAATGCAAAAATTAGCTTTAATTTCTGAAGTTTTTTTTTTTTTTAATCGAGTCAAAAAGAATGAACAACCTCTTAGAAAGCAGCGTGTGAAAATTAATTATTTTCTGGCATCCGTTTAACAGGATAACACCGTAAATCACCAATTACAGCCCTGGAAAAGCTACGGCCCCCCCCCCCCCCCCCCCAAATGTTTTAAAGTCAGAAATTGTGAAATTACCTAGTAGCATTTTAGATCGTATTTTTTCTGTTAGAATATGACTAAAAGCTTCATGCATTCAAGTAAATAAATGTTTTACCCCCTAAGTCGTGGTTTTTCGGCGCTAAACGTATCTGTGAGCTTTATACATAAAGCAAGCGAAATAGAAACTAATAAACTTCAATTCCTGAATAAATGAGAATAAAGGCATTGCAGGCTCAGACTGGCCATCGCTCTTTGGCTACCACAGTTTCGGCACCCCTTTCGTAGTATATTTTTTCTCCCTCCCCGCAAAGAAAACTGAAGGGCTTTGGATTCCATGTCCGCTAATGATTTTTCTTTTCAGGCACAAATTCCCTTCCCTTTATTTACGTTTTTAACGCATTTGTTAAACTTTACCCCCACCCCCCAATCCACTCCAAAATTTCCCAAAACAGCATTACTTGAAATATAAAATGTGTGTTAAAGAAGGCACTCCGGAAGCCAGAAATGACGACCGAATATGAAAACAAGCACAGCATCTTGAGCTCGACCCCGGACTTAGCTTCTGCTTGGGGAGCTTCGCTTCCTAAAATCCCTAAACGGTTGGAAGCACAATCACTTCAGCAGAGTTTCCTGTAAAACACATGGCGCCCCTCCCTGCAAATTTCGATAAATGGCACAGGCGCCCTTTCCTACCCGGTCCGACTCTGAGGCATTGCGTTAATGCTAGACCGAACCAAGATCACGTACGTGAATGATCGCATAAACGCCGATTTTTTTTGCGATAGAGTTAGGTGTAAACACCCTCTCTGAACAGAAGTAAGAACCAAAAAAATAATTACAACTTTGTTACGGCCTCCTCCAAATTTATTTCGAATTAATTTCAGCAGCTCATGGGCGTTTAATAAGCGATTTACGGTAATTAACGAAACGTTCGTAAAATGAGAGCCGTCTTTGATAGAATTTAGAACTGCGTGGGAAAAAAAACCTATTTTACATAGTTGGGCAATTCGACCGTAGATAGAACCGGTTATTTGACCGTGTCAGTATGGGTAAGCATTAGGAAGCAACAGCCTGTGGCCTAAAAGGGCGTCGGTATCAGTATAAACAGTGCTGAAATTAGCTTACTCCAAGGATGGGTGCAAGGACTTTTAAGCTAAATCTTTTGTTAACTCGGCTTGATAACAGTAGGCTAGGAAGCGCCCGAAACGTCGCAATTTAACTGCATTTTGTTGATGTATTATTGGGCTTATTTTACTGGCATGTATGAGTCTGTAATGCTCACTGTCTTCCGTTGTAACTCACTGGACAATTTCCCTATCGACTTGAAATTACTGCATTGTAAATCATGAACAAGAATTAACCTATAGAGCAGTGACATTTGCCACCATATTGGCACCAGTATGGGTTTTGGAGGTCATAACTGCAAGGTGCACTACATAAAAATTCAGGGAAAAACAACGGAAGAGCGGATTCCTTAGGCTTAAAATAACGTTGTTTCTCCAACAACAAAAATCGCGCGTTTTGGGTCTAAGAAATCACTCTTCACAGCATCGGCTTCAGTATGACGCCCTTCTGTTTCTCTCTGCAGTGCCCCTTGCAGCTAACCCATTAAGGCTCCAGCATAGAGTTATATACAATAATACAGCGTCGTGTCACTGCTCTATACAGGACGATCAGTTAAATTGTGACCCAGCTTGATAGCTCAAGTACTACTGAACGATATGTTATGAGACACCAGGGTGATGTGATGAGGCCCAGAAGGGCCATTGATTGAACAAGAAATGGATGATCTTGCCAAATGTTAACAAGGTCATTCAACTGCTAACTTCTTAAATATGCACCACACACCATCAGTATAAATTAGGAATGTGTAAGGAACAAAGAGACATTAACAATGCAAAGAACAAAACGAAAATCGGACCAGATTTGCAGGACCTACGGCTTATGTAAAATGGCTACTTTCGATCCCTGAAAGTAGGCGACGCTTCCCTGCACGATGGAGTGTTTGAATGGAATGCCATTCAGGGGTCGAAAGTAGTCATTTTAAGTACGTCATAGGTCCTGCAAATCTGGTCCGATATTCGCCCTTTTCTTTGCATTGGTAATGTCTCTTTGTTCCCTACATATTCCTGATTTATACTCATGGTGTGTGCTACATATTTAAGAAGTTAGCAGTTGAATGACCTTGTTAACATTTGGCAAGGTCGTCCATTTCTTGTCCAATCAATGGCCTCTCTTGGCCTCATCACATCACCCGGGTCTCATAACATACCGTTCAGCAGTACTTGAGCTATCAGGCTGGGTCACAACTTATAGCTAAATTATTTAAAGGTGCACACAAGCTAGCGTTTATGGCCTTAGAATGCTGCAAGGAGATATTAGATTGTTCTTTTTGCCAAACTCGTTTTAATCGCCAGTACAATTCCGAATCTTCAATTATTGTAAACGCCGTCAACAGAGCCTATAACAAAACCATCCATGAACTCGTTTTTGTGTGAGTGTGTGTGTGTTTTATTGCGTGTTTATCGTAATGTTTTGTCTTCTCTTCTTCCTTATAAGCTGGTTGATGTAAACCCTCCTTTAAGCGTTACAAGGCTATAAGAAAAAGTAAGCCAAGGACTCTCGAACAACCATTAAATCGATTTTTCATAACTCTTGACTTCCACACATATTGACTTGACTTATACACATAACACTTGACTTCCCTTATATTAAACCAGACTTTTCCAATGGATAACATCGCACCGCCATGTTTTTACATTAGATCTAAACAGCAGGGGAGTTTCCACTCTTAACTTCCAATCGACCCAACCCTTTTTGAGTCATAAATGATTTGACGTGTTATAGCTCATCATGAGAGAATGTCATCCTATTTTAAAAGTGCTTTGAGCCATATTTACGATCAGAAACCTGATTGACATCATAAACACCATCAAAGACAACAGACCTTACAAACCGGAAGTGGTTAAGCCACAGCAATGGCGGTTTCCTGGCGAAGTGAGTAAACATTTCCTTTTAGTGTGTTCGGATTGTGTGTGGTTTCAGTTTAATTGCACGATCATTACAACAAATTTTGTTCGAACCTTTCACGTTGATACGTTTACCAAACATGTGTCAAGTTTGAAACATATCCAGTGTTGGTGAGTAAGTCACCAGCTTTTAAACACAATAATTGCTCAAGAAATATCGGTGACTAATGGTATAACAGTATGGTAATAGGTTTTGTTAGAGAGTGTATATATAGTGCCATCTCGTAGTGACGAAGTGTTGTAACACCACCCATATAGTATCATTACCACTGCCACTTAAACTAAAACGAGTATCTTTCGTGTCATAAAGGTAAGTTAGCTGCAACCCTAACCATACCAAATTCACTGAATCCAATGGCGTAATTTATTTCGAGCGCGACGGAGCTATTCTTCACAGGGACGTTTTTACGGGGGAGGAGGGGGTTGCAAGGAAGTGTTGCACCCCTCCACTGATTTGCCGATCACCAAAACAGTCGGTAAAATCGATAAAATTAAATAATAGTTGTGTTTTAGTTGGAAAATTGAACTAAAATTGGCACGTGGGAGTGAGCTGGCCACATGACTTAAAGGCCGGTTGCCACCAAATTAGCATTGCAGCATCTAGGACTATCGAGTTCTCTCTCGCAGGAAGCAAAGGAATGTGCAAAGCAAAACTTTTAAACGCCACAAACAAGCCACGTGACTCCTTAATTATGGAGTTAAAATTTGGTACGCCCTCGTGCACCTGGAAACAAGCTGTAAAGATTAACGACATTAGTGTCACTAGTTGGCGCCAGGATATTTTCTTCCTATTTTTCCGTGGCGCCAGGCGCCATCTAGTGGCATAAGTATCGTTAACCTTTACAGATTGTTTCCTGCTGCACGAGGGCGTACCACGTTTTCACTCAATAATTAAGGAGTCACGTGGGTTGTTTGTGACGTTTAAAAGTTTTGCCTTGTGCATTACTTTGCTTCTTGCGAGAGAGAACTCGATAGGCCTAATTGCTGCAATGCTAATTTGGTGATAACCGACCTTTAAGGCATCGAAAATTATCGTTATTGGTTTGGTCCATCTGTTTGTCCGTCTGGTGACACGATAACTTTCGAACAAAAAATCCCATTAACTGCATAGAAATGCATAAAAGAAAGCTGATATTTGGTAATTGTGTGGGCTTGTGATTATTTTTTTCTTTTGAAATTAATGGACACAATCGGATAGGCCGTTTAACTTACAACTTTATTTCAAGGTTATCTAAATACTGGGGGGAAAAAAGAGAGCATAATCCAATGACAAATGCAACAAAAAAGGAAACTGACGTAGCATGGCGTCGTAGCAAAATTCCGAAAATCCCGATAATATTTGGCAAACGTCGGCAAATTTCTGGTATGCACTCATGCAAATTTTAGCCGCCCGGACGTCCCTGTTGTGTGCGCGGCGTATCTTGAGTCCTGGAAGTATTTTATGAGAGGCTGCGTCTTCCTGGAGGGAGCGGCTTTAATCGACGGCCGCCATTGTTTTTGTAATCATTTTGGATATCAACAAGGCACTCTGCTACCAAAAATGTACAATCGATTATCTGTGTTCGTTCTGCAGCGATAGGCCGCGCACACTTTAATTCTTCACTTAAACATTGTACCCTGAGGATTATTAATTATATTATATCTAATTTAATGACGGCCACGTACATTAGTAAAAAAAAAAAAAAAAGAATATTCATATTTCGACATTAAGAAGTAGTTGGGTGCCATCTTCAGAGTAAGATACAGTAACAGCGAATGTAGGTCAAGGACCGCTGTAGTAGTCCTTATATAAGCATCAGCAATGAACTTCCATGTTAAACGTCAAACTTCGAAAACTTGTAGTTTCCCCTGGAATTGACAGAGGCCAACGAAATTCGGTATTTGTGGGCCGTGTCATAACTATTTCACTGCAATAAAAATTGTAATGACAACAATCGAACCTACACAGATTAGTAATTTCTTGTTGTTGTTGTTGTTGTTGGTGTTGGTGTTGAGACTCTTTGCCTTCACCTGGAGATTAATCAATGAACCGATTTTCAATTTATATAGCTAAATATACGAACAAGGCCTAGGGCCTTTTGAAAGCCATTTTAATGTGACTAAAATGTTCCTGTTGAGGAATTTTTGCAACAGGGGTTTTGATCGAACCAATGAACAAATTTCAACTTTTATAACCTAAAACGCAGGTATGCACAAAGCCTAGAGCCTTTCGAATGCTATTTTAATGCGACTAACAACATTCTTGTTCTTGTTGTTGTTCTTCTTCTTGTTGGGCAAAGTTTGTTTTCATCTGGACGTCGAGCCAGTGATACAATTTTGAACGTTTACTGCTTAAAACGTAGGGTTTTTTAAACCAGCATGATGGTCTTTTGAGCGTTATTTTAATATGACCAATTTATCTCAAAAAGCGTTCATTTCAATTATCTCATGTTGTGATTATCACATATCAAAATTCTACTTATTTAATTTACCTGAAGTATCTCCAAGGTAAAAACATAACAGATATTAGTAATAAAAAAAAACCGCTGATGCGTATAAAATAACACGCAAGGTAATACATACAAGAAGCATGTCAGCCATGAGAATGGCACTAATACGTTTGAAGGAAGGTCCACCTTGTTTTTTTGGGATGCTGGAGGTTCTTTTACACGTATTACTACAATGCTGATGGCTTACGTGTCTTCTTCTTGTAAGTTTTTGTAAGACTTACTCCGTATTTCATACGCTTAGGCTGTTTTTGAAAAAATATATAATTCAATCTATATTTAGCCAATTTCGACGAACCCAAAGTGGGTTGGAGTGGCGTCGAGTAAGATCCCATGATGATCGAATCCAAATGTAGGCCAAACCCAATGTATTTTAATGGGGATTTACCGATGCCGATCCGATATCGAATCGATATCCGTCACGTGTTTGATTTTCTGCCGCTCTTTAAACAAAAAAATTGTTGAAGGTTTTAATGGAGTCTTTGATATAGACCTAAATTGGCGAATCCTACTTATGTTTAAACTATTATCTCAGAAATTGTGGGTTTAATACCTGCTAATTAAAAAGATGCGGTCGGAACTCTGCTTTAGACTGCTTCAGACCTCATGACGTTATCACGTCTGGTTGCGATGTTACCTAAAATTCTGCCGATGCCGATGTCAATATCTGTTTATATATAATTACACAAGAGGTCAGACAGCATCGGCACCAACAACGGCACTGTACCTCTGGTAGGAGGGAAAGCATTGTGGGAAAGCTTTTCAGGACAGCTTGCTTCTCGAAAGGCAGCTAAAGACCGCCTTGAGCCTTATTTATTTTCCGCCGACATGAACATGAACATGTTTGGTAGAATATAATAGACGTGATCATTAGAAAGAGAGTAGCAGTGCATGGGGGGAGGAGGAATTTGAGTCGCAAGATGCGCTGATTGAGTGAGCAAAGCGAACGAATCAGTGTTTGTTAGCCGGTGTGCGCAACAATTCGAAGAACTTAATTCGGTCGAACGTGGGCATATACACGAACGGCTACGGTGCGTTTGCCATAATCCCGTTTGCCACCGATTTTATGGCAATCAACCCAGCTCTTTTGCATTTTCCCGTTTGCTCGAAATTATACTATTCCTCTCTTCTGCTGGATTTCCCGTTTGCCATAATCCCGTTTGCTATACCGACGGATTTGATGACGTCGTCCTAAAACCTAATTTCAAGAAAGAATGTTCGTAGCCATCCAAAACTGCGCATGGATTGTTCACTTCCTGGTGCCGAGTTTCTGCGCCATCTGTTGACAAAAGTAGTTACTGTTTGTCATTCCAATTGCAGTGCGGTTCTATGTTATTTGGACGTTTTAAAACTTAACTTAAAAAAAAATTTCGTTGGTAATTTGAAATTTTGTCTAACTTTAAAAAAAAACTTTTTTCCGAAGGTGGTTTAAAAACAACAAAAATAGTGTAGTCATGATACCACCTATGAAACTTCTACTTATACATGTGGCAACATTATGCACTGAACGAAAGTGGACAATTTTCTGAATTTTCAAGCATTTCGAAACATACAACCAACATTTTCGGATCTCAATACTGGATTCAGAAAAGTGGTAGGCTACCTATGTTGTGAAAGTTTAATTTTAGCATTTTTTGGGGGGGGGGAGAACAAAATTTTCCTCCACGCAATACTCTCAATCTGCCCCCTCCTCCGGCCAAAAAAAAAGATTACTGTGATTAAACTTAGGTATGGGAGCGGGTTTTGTTTTTTTGTTTTTTTTTTTGCCCACATGAAGCAATACATGTACTCATTAATTATCCATAATTTTTTTTTAAGACAAACAGTGACGAGTTTTGTCAACAGATGGCGCAGAAACTCGGCACCAGGAGGGAATAATCCATACGTAGTTATGAAAGTTAAGTACATTCTTTCAGAGTTCCATTTGAAATGAGACTTGATATACCATTTATGGCAAACGGACATGTATGACAAACGGGATTATGGCTACTGGGCTAAGATATTCAGGGCTTCTGGAATTATGGCAAACGCGATTATGGTAAATGGGATTATAGCAAACGCGATTATGGCAAACGGGATTATGGCAAATGGGCGGAAGCCACACGGACTACCATACCTAACGAATGTTGCAAACCATGCCTTCAACACCACCCGTGCAAAGCACGGGCTTCAGCTAGTAGGTTAATAAAAAGAAAGCCAGTTATATGGACAGACGAAAACAACATTTCGGTGATATGTATTACCCTCGTTATCAAGTGCCATCAAATTAAGCAATACAAACATTCTTACAAAATAAAACAGAAAGGCACTTCCTTCTTAAAACGAATTCAAAATAGTACGCTAAGTTGAACTTAGACAATCCTGACAAAAGAGTAATGTCGTGAGAAAACCACCTTCACCTTGCATGTGCAGGAGGTAAGTGGTGTTAATTTAATTTGTCCGCTTATTTACATCTGTGTGTCAACCAGGAGAGAGTAAGCCAAAAACTAGAGTGGGGGAGGGGAGGGGGGGGGGGTTGGGGGAGAGATTTTGCGTTTTTAAATTACGAGACTCCTAATTTATGTGACTGGTAGGGATTGAAAACACCGGCAACCGGTAGTCACAGTGGTGTTTAAAAAGCATCTTAAAAACCACAACAAAAACACATGTACCAACTTCGAAGAAGTTCGAAAAGGTCCTACACTTGAATTTTCGGTGAGTCTCCTTTCACCTTCATCAGAAGTTGTGCACGAAAATAAATTAAAAGTCACATCACAGCGCCGATTTTCTTCCTGATCCGGTGCTGTGATGTGACTTTTAATTTATTTTCGTGCACAACTTCTGATGAAGGTGAAAGGAGACTCACCGAAAATTCAAGTGTAGGACCTTTTTGTGTTCTTTGAAGGTGATAAATGTGTTTTTGTTGTGGTTTTTAAGATGGTTTCTTTAATATTCTTATTTTTCGGCCTTGATTAATTATAGACAGGTTTTGGGTTTGCAACAAAATAACTAAGGTTTCGAGATTCAACCTGGATCTAGATTGGTTTTCAATGAACTTTATTTCTGTATTATCCAATCAGGTTTGGGGTGTGCCCTGTTTTCAACTTGTTTGGCGAGGAGCAGTGTTGATTTTATGTCGAACAAGAAGAGAATTCGTCAAAACATCATGCCTGAAGTTTGTTTTGTGGACTGGGATTCTTTCCCGCAGCGAAAAGCAATCTAAATCCAGGTTGAATCTTGAAATCTGAGTCGTTTTGTCGTAAACCCCACCAGTCCATAATCACATAAGGTTGGAAAATAAGAATATTAATGTATATTTACTAGTCATACATAATTTAGGACTCACGGAATTTAAAACCGCATAACTTGCCCCCACCCACCCAACTCGACTTGCTTTGGGATTTCTCACTCCTAGTTGACATACTGGAGTAAGAGGATAAATTAAATTACGTGAACAAAAAATGGCTTTGCCATTTAGAAACAAGCATTAGAGCTCTTGTCCTCATGGAATTCACAGCTGTGAAAGGACACAAATAATATCCAACCGTATTTTTTGATTAGTGATCTACATGTATTTATATATACAGTTTGGTCCAAAAGTCCGTTGCACCCCACCAAAAGCCCTACAGAATTTGAATTAGGCACCTGACTCATAGGACTTTGTTTTGTCCCTAAGATGGGGGCCACCCACTGAGCTTGTGTTTGGGCGCCCTCCCCCCCCTCAACCCCCAGATAAAAAAATTTAACTCTTTTTCTGTGAGAAATAGACGTTTGGTTCCAATTGGGGAAATGTGCGCATGGCCCAGACAACGTGGTAGCCGAAAACGGCATGCTAATTGGATAAACGGCATGCATTTTATTTTTATTACGTCTTCAATGTAGCCCCCACGGCCCACACCCTCCACGGCCCACACCCCATCAAAGGTCGTACAGCACTGAGAATACACACCTAACACATAGGACCAAGGTTTGTCACTAAGATGTGGGCTACTGCATGAGCTTGCATTGGGGCACCAGGCCCCCCTCAACACCCAGATACAAAGTTTATCTATGTTCCTTAAACTAAACAGAAATGATCAATCGTCAGAAATGATCAATCCTCGTGATCAATCGTCATCAATTGACGAACAGGCATAGGTGATAGTGCCTGCGCTCTTTAATTTACGGGAGGTGTCAGAAATCAACTGCCCAACTCAGGGGTGTTAGTTATGTTTATTGTAGGGAACAGAAATAAACTTGGTAACTAGGGGGTTGAGGGGAGCAGGGTGCCCCAATGTAAGGTCATGCAATCCCTCCCCCCCCCCAACTTAGGGACAAACATTCGTCCTAGTGTCAGGTGTGTAACCTCAGTGCTGTAGAATCTTTGGTGAGTGCACCCGCACCGCACAATTTCCCACACCGTGCAGGTAAGCCCTCATGAGGGCGTGGGAGCTACATTGAAGATGTAATAAAACACATCCTGTTTATCTCATTAGCATGTCGTTTTGGGCGATCAGGTTGGCTGGGTCATGTGCATAATTCCCCAATTGGAAGCAAACGTCTGTTTCTCACAGGAACAAAAATAAGATTATAACTGGGGATTGAGGGGGGGGGGGGGATTGTATGACCCCAATGCAAGCTCATGTTTTCCCCATTTTAGGAACAAACTTTGGTTCTATGTGTCAAGTGTGTAATCTCAATGCTGTAAAACATTTGATGGGTGCACCAGACATAGTTCCTCCACCGTACAGGGAAGCACCCGTGTTGGCGTGGGGGCTAAATTGAAGATGTAATAAAACGCATCCTGTTTATCCAATTAGCATGCCGTTTTCGATTATCACGTTGGCTGAGGCATGCGCATATTTCCCCAATTGGAACCAAATGTCTATTTCTCACAGGAAAAAAGTTAAATTTTATATCTGGGTGTTGAGGGGGGCAGGGCGAACCAACGCAAGCTCAGTAGGTGGCCCCCATCTTAGGGACAAAACAAAATCCTATGAGTCAGGTGCCTGATTCCAATTCTGTTGGGCTTTTGGTAAGGTGCAACGGACTTTTGGACCACCCTGTGTATGCATGTACAAGGAGGTTGGTATGCCACAATCCTTGTTCCCTGTAATTGGAGTTCAAATTATAGTTCGTTTCGTTCTAATGAACTCTAATACATTTTTATTTGTGTACCTTCACAGCTGTGAGTTCCATGGGGATACGAGCTCTGTTTTTTTCTAAGTGGTCAAGCCGTTTTTTTTGTTCAGTTAATTTGTTGGCATTTTCGAAACCTTTTTATTGACAGTCATTCTCCGCTCAGTATTGTTAGTAAAGAAAAAAGAAGCATTAGAAATATATTATATATGTGTGTCCATGTCTACTGCTTGATGGCAACACACTAGTGTGTGTCTAGAGTTAGCGTGTGTCAGCTTGATTCATAGTTGGTTCTGCATGGTTGTAGGCAGTTGTAGCATTCACGGAAAATAATCGCGGAAAACAACTTGGAAACAGTTCAACTGGCTTCCCGAAGTTCATGCTGAAGAATTAAATAAGTCGTTCAGTCATGTTGGACCGGCCTCAAATTTTAGACTTAGCACCTCATGGTTTAAAACTGAAAAGATTTGTGCGTAAATCCGGTTTGTTTCTTTTGGTTCCTAATAATGAATTAACCTTTGTATTAAGTTGAGTTTTATTACAAGAGCTTAAACGGATAACACTCCATGTGCCCTCTCTGGACCAATGCAAAAACTAAATACACTAAACCTATGCATGGATGCCAGAGACTGAACCCAAATAACCCTCCTCCCCTTCCCCCGGCTCACCGTTGTAAAAATCGGCCAGTCCACCTACAGAAGGCCAAAGTGCCACGGCAGGATCCGCAAGGGCCCACCACATGCGGAGGCAACCCGAGCACCCCCAATGGAAGTCATTACTAAAACATACAGAGCACCACTGCACAGGGGAAAATGCTTAACTGGAGCCCAGAGCCTACAATAAAACAAGAAGTGCTCCACAGTCTCTTTGGCAGTCCCACACCTATAGATAGGGGACGCACATCAACCCAGACGGAAGGCATGGATGGGCATGAAACAAGTCATGCCCTGTCCTCAACTGCAAAAGTAGCCCTGCATCCTGCCTAGAAATCCTACCAAGAGCCACAGGCACAGAGACCGTGGGGTGAATCGCAGAAAGCCTCCACCCAAGGTGCCCACCGCCCACTCTGCCCATCACAGACCAGCTGAACCGGACGTAGGTTAGATGGCACCAATGGAAAAGCCACTGGGTTGTCACATGCCAACACCCCTCTCCTCGCCAGACCATTAGCACCTTCATTGCCACAAACCTCTGCATGCCCAGGCACCCTCCGTATTGAGACCACTAAACCACTCCGTGCAGCCCCAGACAATGTCCTGCAATCTCTATGGTCAAGGGGTGGATCCAAGGAGAAGGAAGCCTGCTGCAGAAACTCAATCGCTGATGCCGAGTCTGATGGAATACTGAAGCAAGGCAACTGCAGGTTCAGTCCTACGTCTGGAGTAATATAGATGGTGATGATCTCACAAAGGAAGACTGTGGGAGATGGGAGATGTTGACAGCACACGCCATGCCCAAATTTACATCATTTTTTAAAATTGTCTGTAACAGTTTTGAAATTCGAATAAAAAAAAACCACAACACAACTTTACGTTTTTTTTTTACATTTTTATTTCACAACTGCTGCTAAAACTAAAAAGGGGATATAAAAGCCTCTGAAAAAATGAAGCAAACTTCTTTCCTCCATTTCCAGGGTGTGAGACGATTTATTTATATAAGCCAGTCAGCTTTTTTTTTTTTGGTTCTTTTTAATTGCTAGTCCTTAGTATAACCAAATTCAGCCTGACTGTCGTTCTTAAAAGGATAACTTTTATCTACTTGTTTATTTGTACTTTCTTTGTACTTTCTAAAGAAGTTTTAAGCCTGTCTACATGTTTTGAAAAGGCAGTTAGGACAATGGAAATTAAAACTGTTTTTCAAAGTATGTTGATTGGCTGAAAAGCTGAAGATGAAATCCGCAGAATTTCTGCTGGTTATTCACGCTCAGCAAGCTGAAGGTAAAATCTGTAGATTTTCTGCAGATATTGCAAAAAAAGGTTATGTTGTTTCACTTGTTAAATTGTGCATGTGTTTGGGTGTGACAAAAAAGGGTTGTAAGTATGCAGAACTAATTATGCCAATTGATTGTTTAAAGGCACGTTAACATTTGCATTGAAGTTGTGTGTGGTTGTGTACATGTGTTGGATTGGTAGGCAGTTTACCATGATGTACTTTGCAGTTTGTAGTTTGTAGTTTGGACGCATAACTTTGGTTTGCGGCAACATTTGCATTACTTTATTGGATATCCAAAAAAAATACAAAACCTGAGCCCATACAGATTACGCTTAGAGATTGGCTAGGTATATAAAGTTGAATTGCAACTATCAGTATTTTAAGTAACCTAAGAGTATAATGATATGATGTATAGATTAGACGTTGGTTTCAATAATAAATAATGTCTCTAAATTTCCTTGATACTAAAGTAGCAACTGAAATGCCTACTAATGTTTCGAAAGTGATAATTTTTTGTTTGCTCTAGTACCTCTTCTACAGAAAAACTGCAGGTTAAAATCTGCAGAAAAACTTCAGTTTCAAGTCTGCAGAAAGTGGCCAAATAACTGCAGATTATTTCTTAAGTTTTTCTGCAGATTTCATCTACAGTTTTTCTACATAATTTTTTTTAGCTGGGGGTGCCCAAAGAGAGACTTCTCTCTGCGCATGATGAACCTTGACTCTCAGGAGATGTCTTCAAACTTGTACCACCGGATTCCAGATGGCAGGTGGCAGGGTTCTGATCTGGTGTGCCACGCCTCATTGTTGTCACATTAATGCATGTAGCAGCAGTGTAAGGTTCGATCCTAGCCTCAGCCACCCCCTGGCAATTTCAGGAAGAGAAGGGTCCTGTTGTGTCTCGTGCTCAAGTCGATTGTGGCATGTCAAAGATCCTGGGTTTCCCGCTTGGATTTCTCCAGCTAAGATTTCCCTCTCGTCATCTACTGTCGGGTAGATAATCCGAATTGGGTTCAGCTCCCTTAAACAAAACAAAAAATAAAACAAAACAACAATCCTGCCTGCCTGGCCTCAGCCACCCTCAGACATGTTCGGCATGTTCCTGTGGTGTTCCATGCTCATGTCGATTGTGGCTTGTCAAAGATCCAGGGTTTTTCATTTCGATTTCTCCCACTAAACCGTCCCTTTCATTGTAGTGGGAAAGATAATCCAGTTTGGGTTAATGCTCCCTAAAAGAAAAAAACAACAAACAAAACAAACGAGATTATCAGTGTTTGAGCGAAGGCTAGCTACTTCTTCTCTTACCACAGACATTAAACCGGCGTTTTACTCACCAGACAGGTACAGGCATACGGATAAAGTCGTCAAGTCAGTCATTTAAATACAACAATTTGTATCCCGAGTCATGTCATGAAGCATAAATTGATAAAAAGTGGCGGTAGTTTATTCAACTTGCTTTTCTGGGGCCAGATTTTTCCTATTAATTCCCATTTCCTTTAAATTATGTACAGTGAATAACGAATAAATCACAAAGTAAAAGGTTACCAAGCAAACAGTCTACATTACGGACTAACCTTGTCAGGATACAAGATACACTAATCTGAGAAAAGAATAAAAGATATCTGATTCTGAAGTCTTCTCCCAAATACGGCAAGTATCGCCCATCATAGTACAGCAAATTTCTTACTTTGGTATCATGCAAATGGCATACAATAACATACACAAATTACTACAAAAATGAGGCACATTCTGCATTAAAGACTGGTTTTGTAAGAATACAAGATACAGTAATCTAAGAAATAAAGGTAACTGCCTCGACTGGGACTGGGGCTGCAACTCAGGACATCCCACATGCTAGGCTTTATAACCACTGCGCTACCGAGGCGGACTCTGGCTACAGGATCTAGCTGAGCACAGAAGTTGTAATCTTTCTCAGGTGACCTAAAGGTCACAAACACATACGAGTAAATTTATTTATTGCTTGCATTATTTCTAGTGAGGAGGCCAAAATGAAAGTTACTATTCCTCCTAGTATGCACACCCAGCCGAGTATGTGGGATGTTCTGGGTTCGAGTCCCAGTCGAGGCATTTTCCTATTCTTTCTTTCTCAGATTAGTGTATCTTGTATTCTTACAAGGCCAGTCTTTAACGTGCTTCATTTTATTTATAATGTGTTGTAACATCTTGCATGCCATTTCCATGATTCCAAAGAAAGAAATTTGCTGCACTATGATGGGTGATACATGTCATATGTGAAAGAGGGAGAGGACTTCACGTTGCGTTTAATTGGTGTCCAATCACAAAATTGCACCAAAACTCAACCTGCAGGCAATTACCTCCAATCTTATTGAGACAATCACTTCACTATCCTACCTTCTAAGTTCTACTCGTGGAACACTGGCAGTCACTTACGGTGGGGATATCCAGTTGAGGGTTAACGTTAATCTTTGGGCTAAACTCGGTAATAAGGAAAAATGGTGATATCCATCACGAAATAAGTTGAGGGCTAAGCAATATTTAGCCTGAAGGTTGAGGACTAACTTAGCACTGAGCAGTTAACCCCGAGCTGTAACAAGCTGTGATATCCGTCTAGTATTAGCATTATTCCTGAGCTTTAACAACATTTTAACAAAAGTATATCGAGGGCTAATATCGAGGAGTACAGAGCTAGTACAACCCCAACTTAGTCCAACATGGATATCACCAACTTTTTTCTCCAGTCCACTAACTCCCAGGTCGAGGGTTAGTTAGATCCAGGGTTAAGCTAATCCGGGGCAACTTAGACCTCAACTGGATATCCCCACCGTTAGAAAAGTTTTATCATTTTTCTGCTCAAGCATTGTTTGCTAAAATAGCACCATTACTCGGCGACCCCTCCACTGATCTGTATTTTTTGTTTCTTTGCAGTTTTCACGATGTCAAATACCTACAAAATCTCAAACAAGAATGTCCCCAGGCCGCTGGATAAAATATACTTTGTGGTGTTTGGTCTTCTCTTCGGCGTTGTGCTCTCGTGCTTCGGCGGTGCTATGGCATACATGGCCTGGGTATACGAAATAAGGGCCGACTACACTTCACTGGCAGAAGACATGCGCATTCCCACCAGCATCCTGTCCATTGTCATGCTCGGCGTTGGTGGCTTTCTTCTCTTGATGGCCTTTAGCTGTTTCATCGCTGCCGGCTGCGACTGTAGCAAACCCCAGCCAAAGGCTCCGCCGCCCTGTCCAGAACTTGCAAGCAGCACTCAAATCTTGACCATTTCCAGGGAAACATTACGCACTTGAAGTACGGTAACTGTTGTGTTATTATATGTGACAATGTGGACAGTACCACCGTAGATGACTTACCTTAGTAACGCACTGTATAGCAGCGGGCAGTGCACCGACTACGATGTCATTCTACCAGTTTTTTCCAGATTGAACTAATGCCAAACCTAGACATTGGTGAACACTGCATTCATTGCGATGGTGTCTTCTCTATTTGCAGGGCGTCGTGTAATTCATGTAACTCACCAGAATTACTGGGAAACATGAAGACTTACGAGCCTCGGATGAGTGCTGATTTTTACCAGCATTCCCAGATTACATAATGCTAAATAGGCTAAATAGTTGTGCTGCTGAATAAAGGAAGGGTTCAGAATTAAAAGTCTTAAAGCTAATTTGCAATTCGTATTTGTTTTTCATAATTGGTTCGGTTTTAGTGCTTATTATAGTACTGGTACGTACTAAATGTAATCCATATAACGAAAAGCATGATTAAATAGTAAAAGACTTTCACTTTGCCAGTATTTTACAGTCTTATTCGGCTGGCAAACAAAACAAAATGAATCATTAGTTTAATTTTGTCAACAACATGATGGCCCAAGCCACAAAATTAGATTCGAACAAGGTGGACTAAACCAATAACCCCCTCCCCCTTCCTCCCCCCCAAAAATGTCAATCAGTCACTGTTCTTGGAAGCTAAAACCAAATTAGAAAACAAAAACGAACTCGTTTGATGTTTAAGGTAAGGCATTACTGAACCGAACTCAAAACAGTAATGGAATACTAATCAACTTTCCTGTGAAAGTTGACAGTTTTTTTTTACAGTCTTTTAAACACGGTAGATAATCTCTGATGATTGGTGTCTACTTGCATCGAATTACTGATTGATGAAAGACGGTATAAAAAGAATTAATCGTCACGTCGCATGGTAATGGATGAACGGAATGAATGTGATAATGAAGGCGCCCATCCTGCGAATGCACAGTTACTCCCAGGCAGTCGACGCAGAGTGTGCGAAGTGGCCGAGTCGAGAGATCCACCTCAGGCATCTGTCACATTAAAGTTTCGTTTGCAACCGCCAAAATGATGTCTAACCCTTTGCTGGCAGGGATCAAAACAGGTTCTTCTTGCTGGGGTGAGCCGGCCTGCCCTCTCACCAACTCTCCCCTTCAAACATTTGAAAGTCTCTGACTTATCGTTTTCTTCCCTTTTGTGAGGTGAGTTTGTTGTTGTTTGCAGATAGCCTCGTGGTCGCCTGCGGGCATGTGCCGACGCAAAGCGCTGGTCAATGGAAGTTTTGATTTTTTGAGTCCAAAATGTTTTATCTTTCTTTTCTTCGTTCATCCAGCGTCTTTCAATTAGTTCGGGTGCCAGAACTTGACAGGGAACCTCTCTTTACCACTGCCAAGACGAAAGAGGGATCTGAAAAGCCTTGAAAGGCAGGGTCCAGAAGCAAAGTGACTCCCAGATCAACCGCTCCCGAATGGGCCTAGGCCAACGGTAGTCAGGCAGCACTCTACCCAGTTGGTCCCCCCCCCCCTGCTCAGGCCATGAAGGCAGAGGTTAACTAGAAGCTCCGCCGGCCAGAGGCAGATGAGAACCTCGCCAGCCTCAACCAGCAAAGCCGGCCTGGGGATGGACGGAACACAAACAGTCACCACAGGCAGGCCCTTATTGATAGTGACCTGCAAATCGACCGTGAAATGATGTGAGCCCATCAAAAATGGGAGGTGGAAGCCCACTCGCGACCTAACATAAATCCGAAAGAACTAGCAGACCACACAGCACTTGGCGATAAGGCGAGAGTGGAACAAAGCCTTGAGAATCTGCAATTTAGCAGAGATGCATCTCTTCAATGCAGACACCTCACCAGCCCATATAAGCCGTGAGTCCAAACAGAACCCAAAGATATCTTACCTCCTTGGATGAGGTTACCATGGATGAGCCGACCACTAAGGCGATGGTCACTAGAGTCCCTCGCATAGACAACAGCCTTCATGTTCCCAGAGACAGAGACATACCTTCCCTACCAAAAAGCTCCTCAAACAAATCAAGGTAAGGGTAACAATATTGTTAGGGTAACAATATCTGCTTCCGCCAACCAGACTGCTGTATCATCAACATAGGCGACCGCATTCGTCTGGTTACCTAGTTCTACCAAGATCTCGTTAACCACGACGCCAAACGGGGCTGGACTAAGGCAACTACCTTGAGGTAAGTCGTGCTCAGTCACTAGGACATCAGATCAAAAGCCACCCACATGGGTGGCTAATAGGCACCACTCCAATAGAGCGAGGATTCCATTGAGAGCTTCCGACCCACACCCAGAGTAAAGAGGGAGTGTTCGACCCCTCCATCACGATTGTGTCATAAGCGGCCTCAATATCCAAGAGCACTGCAAGCACCATATTGCCCTAGAGCCACGCCTCACGGATTCCCCGACTGCAAGAAAAAAATGGCATCCTGGGCACTGCGATTTTCCCAAAAGCCAAACTGACGATTTAATAAGCCATCAGAATGATCCAAAGCCCAGGCGAGCCGGCGCACAAGAACACATTCATACATCTTCCGTATGCAAGAGAGCAGGGCTATGGGATGGTAACTGGAGAGGGCCGAATGGAATTTCTTCTGCTTCCCAACCAGAGTAAGGATCTAGAAGAGCCAAAGTGGAACAGCACCTCCATCAAAAAGGCCGTGGAAGAAGACCAGGACACTCTGCAAAGCCTCCAGTAGGCGACATCATTGATTCCAACTGCCACCCGATCAGCACAAATCAAGGGCCAAAGAGACTTTGGGGATATCAAGTGCGAGGTCTGTAGGACTCCCAACACACCAGTCACTAACTACCAGTCGGGTATCCAAAGGGAATTGAAATACCTCCTCCGTAAACCGAACAGTAAAGGTGTAGCCCAACAATGCCTACAATGTTACATTTCCTGCTCCCAACCATCGTTGCATCTCTACTCCAATCTAGTGAGTGTCATGGCGGATGATGTGGACGTCCTGTTGCAAGATTTGTATAAAGCAAAGGTCCTGTCGCCATCAGAAATAAACACAGGTATAGTTGACGATGGAGTGCTTGAAGAAGTGGTGGAGGAAGCTACGAAACGAGGAATACCAAGGGGAGCAATTATAAAGTTAGGTGTTCGATCATCCTTAACAGAAGCTGCAAGAGAGCAAGAGCAAGATGGCAGGCATACTGATGGTGCAAGGGAACTCAATGAAAGTGAATTGAGCAAGAGTGAAGACCGTGCAGAGGTCTTATATGCGGTGAAGAAAACATTTTCTACAGTAGTTCGCAGCTAAAAGGGGCCAGAATATGACTCGCAGGAGGATGGAAGTACAAGAGTGGAAGAGGACAACAGTCGTAATCATAACAGGAAAATAAGAGCACTTAAGAAGTACGGTGGTGGCTTCCTGGTAGCGGACATGACTAGGTCATTAGTACTGTGAATGGTGAAAGGGGTCGACCATACACGGTGACCCAAATATATTGGTTTGTCGAAGATGATGCATTAAGATCAGGAAATGCCTTTGAGGTTGTGTTGGTGACAACGGCGGTTAAGAAAAGCTGGTTTCTGATGGAGTGGAAAGGGAATGGGGTATTGCAACTACTGGACGCACCCTGCATTGTATTCAGCCCAGATGTACCCAGGTCACATCTTTGGATGTTCTCGAGGTGTGGGTGGGTAGAGTGATATCCCGCCTCCGTACAGGTCACTCCCTCCTCAATGCTCCCTGATTTTGAGTGGGCCGGACTTTGTCTCCGACCTGCCAGGCATGTGGTGTGGATCAGACCCCACAGCATATACTCTATGAGTGCAGGGCCCTAGAACTATACAGGCAGAGGATATTGGGCTTCACGCGTGCATTGCAGGATATTGGCGGCCATCTCTTCATCTGCCGGGGCCAAGGCTCGTAAATACGCCTCCGTTCTGTGGCGTTGTTTGTCAAAGGGTCTGGGACCATTGTGTAGCCAGGGCTTCATCTTTTCGTTCTCCCACTCGTTTCTCTGGTAGGTTGAGAGAGCCACTGTGCAGGTTTTGTGGTGTGAGGGGTGACGTTTAGCTGCTTGTAGTCACATAGGGGCGCATGGCTGTGGGTCATGGCTCCTGAAATAAAATTCAAATTGCAATATTTTGAGTTAGTCGAGCCGCCGCCTCCAGCTAAATTTTGACTCTTCGTCATCTACTCGCCTCCTCGGAGCTGATAATCTCCTTAGGGGAATGCTCCTTAATAAATAAAATCGCTGGCACCTCCTTTTCCTGAAAATTTTCGTGCACAAACGAACTCTTATAAGCGCTGCCTCCCAGCTGTGCTAATGATGTTCCTCTTAACGTTTACTCAAGAACTGCAGAGGAAGCATTATTGTTAGCATCTATTTGATGTTCAGCCTCGGAACGCACTCGTGCTCATGGTCGATTGTCGCATGTAAAAGATCCTTGGTATCTCCTAGCAAAATTGTTCCTCTACCTCCCGAGATGACCTAGCAGTTGAAAAGAACGTTAATTCGATAATTTGCATTTCCATGTTTAGTCAGCCTGTGCCGTGTGGCTTGCATTTACTGACTTGCATTATTTTGGAATAACAATGTTAAAACCATGTAAATGATCATTTAGAACACATTAACTCTGGAACCACTTTAACAATTTCGATCATTTTCTAGTAAAGTATCACCTGCACAGCTATATCTACAAAATGAGCTAAAACCAGGTTTCTAGAGGAAATGTTTGGGCTGTAGACAGCATTGTTTAAAAATGTCTAACCACAACAGCCATAGGGCAGACATAGGGCCTTAGGGCTTCAAGCAGATGACCAGGAGTGGTTAACGCTCGTTAAACCCTTTGAACCACAACAGCAAGGAGAAACCCAAGATAAACACTAGTTTTCCTATTCCCGCTTAGGTCTCGATTTATAGTCGGATTAGACGGGTTTTAATAATTTCTGTTGTGGATGTTTACCGAGCCATGTCATTCCTAACCCATACACCAAATTTGGCTTTAAAATATTGAAAAATGGCGGAGATATTAAGATTACAAATTAAGGCTTTAACATGGAAGATAGAGGTCAAACCTTACAGCAACTACTGTGGGGTTGACAAAGTCAGCTGGCCCCACGGCCTAAAGGGCCCCCAACTACCACCCACTTGAAAAAAAAATAATACAATGCTTGAATATGCTAAAACAAAAATTTCAAATAAACAAAGAATTCTTCCTGCGCCATGTAGCCTCAAACTGTTGGGCTAGTGCTGGGCCCATACTTTCATTCATGCGCCTGTCCAAGACTGAATAGAAAAGTTTATATTGTTTGGATTCTTTGCACAGTGGCAGATCCAACTGGTAGGGGACAGGGAGAACCAAAGTTAAAAGTAAAATTTGGTAAAAGTAGATCTAAACCAAAACTCACAAGGGTGAAAGAACCCGCCAAGTTTCAGCCAATCAAAGTAGTGATATCATAGCCAAAAAGGCTGCCACCAAGTTACTACATTAGTTGCCAAGCTAATCACGCCGAGTATTAGATCAAAGGTTAAATAAAAAACTGACCATTGCTACTATCGGTAGCAATGGTCAAGTTTTTTATTTAACATGTGAGGTAATAGTCGGTAGGATTAGCTTGGCAACTAATGTAGTAACTTGGTGGCAGCCTTTGGCTCTGATATCACTACTTTGATTGGCTGAAACTTGGCATGTTCTTTCATCCTTATACCTCGGCGTGCCCCATATGTTGAAAAGAGATTCGCAGATGAATTTCTTGAAGCACCATTCGCTTGTTGGTGGTTTCTGACGTGATAGGGAGTCGGCAATCACATTCCTGTTGCCTGGGATGTGGATTGGCAGGAGTGTGATGTTGTTTGGGATGCACAGATTGAAGATTGCTGCGGTTAGTCTGTGTAGGGATCTCAATTTCGTTCCACCTTTCTTCCTGATGAAGGCTAGGGCAGTCATGTTGTCGGCTTGTATCCGGACTACTTTGTTCCGAATTTGAGAGAAGTGTTGAAGGGCAAGTAGGATTGCTCGTAGTTTGAGGATGTTGATGTGGTCGTCGCATGGTGTCGGCCAAAGGCCGGAGATTTCCCGGTTGTCTAGATGTGAGCCCCAGCCAGTCTTTGATGCATCTGTGAAGATGAGGAGGTCGGGCGGGGGTTCTTGGAGTGGTAATGACTTCGACAGGTTCGTGACGTCTAACCACCATAGGAGACTCAAAGGGGAAGTCCTCGTTAAACGGGAAGTCCTCGTTAAACGAGATCTGATTGTCCGGTTGGTTTTTGTTGATGGACCAGTTGTCTATTCGGTGATGATGGAAAGGCCTGACCATCCATCTGCCGTATTGGGACAAGGTTTGCCATTACGTCCATTTTCCATATGAGGGAGTTGAATTATTCTCATGCTGAAAAACTTGTTCGTTGTCGGAAAAGTCGGATGTGACGTAGGAGGTCCTCCATAGGCGTCGATCCAGGGGGGACGAGGAGGACCGTCCACCCCACGTTTTCAAACTGAGGGGTTCGTCCCCCCCCCCTCCCCCCCCCCCACGAAATAGGCTGCAAAGCTGTAAATGAGTATCTATTTATCACGCTTACCACGTCGAGTTTGAAACAAGAAAACGTACTTTTGTTTTCCCCAATTGCATGAATCAGGTCATCAAATATTATGAGTCATCAGTTCCTAATACAGGGGAGTAATGAAGTTAAGAATTTAAGTTGCAAGGCCAAGTCACAAAGATGACGGATTAACGGTAAATGGAGGATGTTAGCATATCACTTCGCTGTAGCAAAACGGATATTTTTAATTCTATAAAAATGTTAATTTAAAGTAACACAGTAACACAATTTTTTGTTTAAAAAAATGAACATCACACAAACAATTGAAGCATATAAATTTCATTATTAGTCGCTTTATAAATCTAAACTTTATTTACTGTCTATTAATTCGAACTACTTTCCAACTGTGTTTGCGTAACCCTACTCGGTATGTAGTGCTTGTGAGGCTTTTTTCCACTTCCGCCGATGTAGTGAAAATGTAATTTAGTGCGAAACTAGTCAAAACAGAAAGAGCACAGAGCTGAACGAAAGATAAAGGAGTGTTTGATTTCAAATTACTTTGTTTGATTGTCAACGAATCGCCAACTGAAGTCGTCTGGTGGTTAGTTTGTTCTTGCTATGATTAACTGATTAGGCTATAGCCGAAACGTCAGATAAATTTGTTCAGAACAAAACTTATTAAGCTTTCCTTCCAAGTTTTCGTCAGTTGAAGTCTATAGCAATTAACTCCATAAAAACCGAGCAAAGAATCAAAATTGAAGACTAAGTTGCTGGTTTGATTTACTAGTAGCTCTTTTCCTCTTTTTCAGTTCTCAGTTAATTCTCAGTTAATTCAGGAACGTCAGCTAAATCTTCCACCATTTGAAAAGTAAGCAACAATATTTTCCAAACCTAAATTTTCAGTGTTAGCTAGCGTTAATTTAATAATATTTAGAAAAAAAACTAATTCATCAGGGAATTTAATTTGTAAATAAAATGTATAAATGTAAATAAAATAAAAACGGAATTTTGGTAACAATTAGGTTTTGACGACCTCTCATGCTAAAGAATTTTTACGAAAAGCATCCGAAATTTACTAAACAATGCGTTGCAAACGTGTCTCGGAAAGCCGAAAATAGGTTCTCAAATAGCGGCCCCGGACCCCGCTGAGGGAGCTTATAGCGCTCCTCCTTACCCCCTAGCTGGATTCGCCGGGCTTCTGCTAAATTGGCACATATTTTAACAGTAAATTTTCATTTTCTCCCCCCCCCCACTGGAGGTGGTTGGCGCTACTACTATTTTCCCCCCCCCCCCACAACTTTAGAAAAATCGACGCCCTTGAGGTCCTCGATTCGTTCCGGTGAAGGAGATATTTTTGCTGAACGAAGGTCGAATGAGGCTCCGAGGAACGTAAATACTTGAGCTGGTGTGAGACGTGACTTTGCGTGGTTCACACCGAAACCCAGGTGGTTTAATAGGGAGATGGTCTTGTCTCTGTTGATTTCCAGCGTGTGGGGGTCTGCTTTGTTGAGAGCCCAGTCGTGTAGGTAGGCACTGGCCTGGATTTGTTGTTGATGAAGGTTTGCCAGGATTGGTTTTAAGATCATCGTGAAAATCCTTGGAGCTGCATTCAGTCCGAAGGGAAGACAGCGGAAATCGTAGACCTTTTGGTTGTAGAGGAAACGGAAAAGATAGCTGATAGCTGGATGAAGAGGGACGTGGAGATAGGTGTCTTCCAGGTCGATCGAAACAGTCCAGTCGTTTTGCTTGAACGAGAGACGGACGGACTCGAGGGTTTCCATTTTGAAGTGTTCGTTGTGAATGTATTTGTTGAGCGGTTTCATGTTGAAAATTAGACGAGAGCCTCCTGACTTTTTTGGACGGGTGAAAATATAGCTGTAAAAGCCTGGGCCTGGATGATGGCACTCCCGTATTGTGGATTTCCGTAAGAGTTCCGAGTCGTCAAACGACAGGGACTGTGTCGTTGGAGGCGAGAATTCCCAAGGAGGGGAGGGTGACAGTGGCAGTTGGTCCAGGAGTGTCGGCCGAAAACAATGTTTTATGATTGATAGAATTTCCAAGTTGGGAAGTAGTGGCGTAATCTTGCTCCGACTGGAAGACAGGAGAGTCGGGAGACGTCATTGTTGGTTTCTGCAATAGTTACTTCTGCCCCCTGGTGACGAGACACGGCTCCTGCGGTCGGGCGTTGCGGCTCGCTTCTGCTGGTTACGTTGGCCGGGGCGGGAGCGAGGAGGGGCCCGAAAGGGCTGCTGAGCACTCGGCTGAAAGGACGTGTTGTCGCTCGGACAGCTGGGAGGTGTCGTAGCCGCAGCCTTGTACCAGTCGTCCGCCGGAGGACGGGGATTGGCTTGCTTGCTCTTCTGAAAAGGACGATTGGACGTGGAGTTTTGTTTTTGAGGCTTAGGTTTCCTAGAAATGTCCAAGTCTGGTGCTAGAGTCGGAATGAGGCCAGAGAAGAGGGTGTCCGACTCATGGATAGGTTGGTTGCGGAGACGGTGTCGTGTCGATATATTTGCGTTATTTGTGGACGACAGGGCGATTTCGCGGAGGAGGAGAGTGTTATTAAAAAGTGCTCTGGTTGTCCAATTCAAGGAATGATAGGTTGCGAAACTTGCTTTCTGGAAGAGTTGTGAAATAAGGGACGACAGGTTGCGAATTTCTTCTGGGCTAGCATCCGAGGAGAGTTTTTCTCGTAAGACATTAACTGCCGTGTTGAGGACGTCGGCTTGTGAGGCCGCTCCTAAGCATTTGTCGGTTTCGTAAAGGACAAAGGTTGGGATATCGGCGTTCTTGGGAATAGAGAGAGCTGTTCCAAAGTACATTTTAATTTCGCTGCATAAAAATTCACATTCAGGGTAGATGTCGAAATTATGCGGGTTGGTCACGCCATTTCCGAGCGGGCAGAAGAAGCTATTTTCACGGGCGGGTCGTGGAGCTGGAGGTTCTTATCGAGGATGAGATGTTCGCCTTTGCCGAGGAGTGAGCCCTCATTACGGAGTAGGCAAGTTAGTAATGTCATAGATTGGCCGAGAAGGTTTCGTGGTTTGGAGTCTTTGTCGCGTAATCCAAAGTCAAACCCAGTCTTAAGGTCCCAGTTGATGATGGGAGCGTCGGCAGTTTGTGAAGGTTTAAATAAAAAACAGTCCGGAACGGTCTCCTCGACGGTTTTGAGAAGTGCTGCGAGTGACAGCAATGCGTCGTCTGGTGTGTCGTCCGGGAAATAAATTCTCTTCTCGGCCGATGGATGAAGCATTGGCTGGGCCGACAGATGGGTGTCGTGCGGTCTTCGCTTAATGACGGTAGCCGGAGGGGAGGACGCAACACGTTTGTGTCCATCGTGGCTGGATGTGGATGCGACCAGTCTTGAGTGTGGGCTTTCCGGATCAATGATGAACACGACGATGGTGGCATCGGGTTGTCTTGCAGTTGCCGCACGGTGTCATGGACGATGTCTCGGACTACGCTGTGTGAGACACTGAAGCCTATGCAGGAAGAATTGGATGACAGGTCTAATGAAGAGTTACAGTCCGGAGAACGGGTAGCCTGTGTCGCTCGGCGAAGATTTCTTTTTGCTTCACGGTAGTTGTCCTTGGCGGCTTGGAGGTCGTTCCGTAGTGACGACAGGTCCAAAGGGGCAGTAGGCGGTGTCCGCTGTCCCGGAAGGAGAGGCGAGTCAGAAGAGGCGACACCACGTTGAAGGGCGAAATCCGGTGGTGTCGTCCGAGATGGGTCGACAGCAGCGAGGTCGAGGGCGGAGGCCCAGCGGTTGCCGAGGGAGAAGTGAGTAAGAGAACGAGGGAGAACGGCAGACGAAGCGGTAGCTTCGGAAGCAGCAGCCATCTTCGGCGTTGAATCGAAATTCCGTATGACAGGCGGGGAACCACGGAGCGAGGTGGCATACAGACATCTCTGGAGGAAAATGAATGCCGAAAGCGTCCACGCTCTCGCTTTTATAAGGGAGGACTGTGACACGCATGCGCAGTGGGATATGCAAGCAGGCGACAGCGCACCGGAAAAACCTCATGGGGAACATCCCATTCGAGGAATGTAAAGCAAAATTATCAGGTTAATTTGTTTTGGCAATAAAGAAACAACTATTGCTTGTCAGGGCACAAAGACTGCCCATTTCCAACAATTTTCAGGCTGTTTCGCCGCATACGTATTTATCCACATCATCGTGAAATACGCTCAACTCTGGTGTCAGATAGCATAAAGTACCAAAGCTAGTAGCCATGCAACAACAATGCAGGAGTTAAATAATGACTTTCTTACAATGAAGTTACAATGGAGTGTGACAATTATTGAACTTGGCAGGCGGACGACTAGCGTGGTCCTTGACAAAAAGGCATTTACTGACGCTAAAAAATTCTAAAAACTGGATTTTTTCAACGTTTCTAACACCCCTTAGCGGATTTTTTCTTTGTTTGCTCCTCGCAAATAAAATTCCTGGGTGCGCCACCGATTATTTGTAATTGGTGGGGATTTTTTAGTGGGACGTTGTAAACTGAATTGTTTTTAACGAATCCCTTATGTCCTAGTTAGGCCAATGCCTTAAAATAACTAATTGTACTTAACTCCTAGTTGAACAAATATGTGGCGCATTCACGGATTGTCCGTTGGCATGTTTTGAGTTGTTTTAGTACCCAAAACAGCATAACACAACACGGAACCAGAAACTATATATAAAAAAAAAAAAAGGACTACATAACACCATCGTAACCAATCGTTACCAGAAATTCTTTTCCTCTTTTTTTTTTAAGGAATTTGAGATTTTTATTAAGGTTGAGTTTGTCCCTGTCACTTAAAAAAAAAACTCGTAAGGCACCGTGGCGTAACATAGCCACCTGGCTATTATTCAGACTAGATTGAATAGTTTCTCTGTATCCTCGTTCTGTAAGAACTCGCAACACACTTACAAACTAAGTAGTGTGCAAATGTGTTGAGAGTTCGTACAGAGGAAGGATACAGAGAAACTATTCAATCTATCCTGTTGAAAATTGGCGAGAGAGGCTGCGTAAATATATTTTCCGTTGTGTATAAAATTAACTTCAGAATATTTTTCGTCACATACTAAATGTGATCTTAAGAACACAGATAAATGCTTTGTTTATGTTCCAGCATTTTGGGATACTTTTTAGGGTTGTCGGTACCTTATTGTCTTATGGTGGTGTCTTGGGCTACCTGTTAGGGTTGCTGGAGGCTTGCCGTTACAAGACATTCCTTTCTTCTTTCATTGACGAATTAGAGATATTTTTTAAGGTTTAGTTTGTCCCAGTCAATTAAAAAAAAAACAGTTGGGCACAATGCCATTTCGTACCACCTGCCACTTTTCAACTGGCTAGACTGAATATTTTCTCTGCATCCATGTTATGTAATAATAATAATAATAATAAAATGTTAGGTGCTGGAGCACACAGGTCTGAAAAGGACCCAACAGAGTCGCTAAAATTCAGCCTAAAAAAAGGGGGAGGGACATGGGGCAGCATTTAAGATGCACGAAAAAAAAAAGAACAGGGCACCACAAGGTCACACAGCCAGAGGTCCAAGTCAACTTTTTTTGAAAAGTAATAAATATAAAAGTGGGGACAATAAAAAATAAATGTGTGGTATATACGGAGCCAGAGGCTCTATGTCAACTACAATAAATGATTAAGAATAATGCCAAACAGAGGTAAAAAAAAATTAATTACAATAATAAAAAAATAAAATCGTAGGTCAAGTTTGGAAGCATGCAGTAATGTAACAAAAACCATCGTTGATAAGTGACCAAAAGGTTTCTTAGGGGAAAACGTGTAATAAAAATCAAAAGAGTGGCAAGTGATCTAAAATAAATGGTATAACATCATTATACATATAACAATAAAAAAAAATTTAAACACAGCCAGACAAATAATCTGATAAGTCCACAGCACGTAATTTGGCCTTGAAAGAATTTAAAGAAACAGCAGTTACCAGCTCGCCAGGCAGGTTGTTCCACACTCGAACAACACGATTAGAAAAGAAATACTTCCGGCAGTCACTATTAAAAGTTCCAACTACAAGCTTCCAAGAGTGGCCACGACTGCGTTTATCGACTCGAAGTTCAAAAAACCTACAACAGTCAAAATCAACAGCACCATGGAGTAAGGAGTAAGTTAAATATAGATCAGTCTTAAGACGGCGTAGTTCAAGAGAGTCTAATTTAGTTAATGTAAGCCGGTTGGCATAAGAAATATTCCTGAGACCCCGTAGCGACTTGGTGAAATGTTGCTGTACAGATTCTAAATGGTTTATATCACCCATCAAATGTGGAGACCAAACTGGGCTTGCGTACTCAAGGCTGGGTCTCACATATACCTTGAAGGCCCACACCAGTGTATCCACATCACCAGAGGTGAATACCTTTTTAATCCAAGCTGCACGATGGTTTGCCATCCTGACTAAATGGTTACAATGGGTCCTGACTTTCAGATCTGACGAGAACCATACACCAAGATTTTTAACCATATCTGTGTGGGGCAAAACTGAACCAGGGGAGAGAGAATAATCCCATTTAAAGTTATGTCTACCAAGAGGGAAAACATTACATTTCTTTATAGTAATGGGCAATTGCCACATGCAAGACCAATTCAAAAGTTCATATGTTGCTGATGATAAGCCAAAATAAGAAGCATCATCAATGACCTGACTGTGCATCTCAATGTCGTCTGCAAATTTACTTAAAGATGTATTAACAGCGTTGATTTTTAAATCATTTAAAAAGAGGATAAAAAGGAGTGGTCCCAATACACTACCCTGTGGAACACCACTCAGCACTGTATTGACATCGGATTTGATACCACCAACAAGAACACAATGTGTTCTATCAGATAAGAAGTCAGTCAGCCAGGCAAGTAAACTACCACGAAAACCACAAAAATCCAATTTTGCCAACAGTTTACTATGAACTACCGACTCGAAAGCCTTTGCGAAGTCTACAAAAATAACATCCACAGGTACACCATTGTCAACAGAGTATGTCCAATCGTCCAAAACGGACAGCAATTGTAAACACGTAGACCTTCCAGGTACAAAGCCAAACTGGTCTTTTAAGAGAATATCATTTTCCAGAATAAAAGAAAGCATTTGTGTACGGACTATGCGTTCCATAACCTTACATGGCACGCAAGTCAATGCAATAGGTCGATAGTTTAGTGGGTCAGATGCATCTCCTTTCTTGAAAATCGGGGTTATGTTAGCCGATTTCCAAGTTAATGGTAATCTACCAGTCTTCATGGATAACTCAAAAATCATGGAAAGTGGCTTGCAAATTTCATATTTAATCTCCCGATAAAAAAAAGCGGAGAAACCATCTGGTCCAACACTTCGACTCGGTTTCAATGATGACAGTGCCTGCAAGACAGTTTCAGATGGGAAGGTAGGGCAGTAGCACTCGGAAGTTGTGGGGACACCAGCGATTTGCGGAATCAACAGGTTGTCGGTCACAAAATTTCCAACAAAAGTATTATTTAAAATGTTGGCCTTGGCAAAATTTTCCACGATAAACTTGCCATCCTGGCACAAAGGGGGAATGGTTCTATAGAACCTCCAGTTTTACTCTTTACAAATCTAAAAAGTGCAGCCATGGTGCCCTCATTTATAACATCACGTTCAATATCCCGCTCAAATTTACGTGCCAGGTTTGCATAGGCCAACTGGCATTCCTTGTATTTGGCCCTATTTGTTTCCGTACGATTCTTCTTAAAAAGTTTCCACAACTTCTTCTTTTTTCCTAATAACCTGTTAAGACGTTTTGGAACTGGTTTAGCACGAAAACCAACATTTGTTTTTGGAAGGACCCATTTGCAGGTACGTTGGACACAGTCGTTTAAGGTAAATATGAAATGGTTCCACATTGTATCAGCATCCAATGCTTTTCCGATAGCAGCTGTCCAGTCAACTTTGTGCAGTATGGAACGTAGTTTATCATAATCCAATAGTTTGCATGATTTTTGCAGAGAGGGCACTGGAGAAGCTTTACAGGCCTGAACATTAAAGGTGACCATGTTATGGTCACTAGTGCTAAAATGATCTAAGACGCTAGTACCAAATACAAGCCTATCAGAGTCCACCAAAACAAGGTCAAGAATATTATTCAAACGTGTTGGCTCGTTTACTAGTTGTAATAATCCTAATTCAGAGATGCAATCAAAAAATGGCTGTTGTCGCCCATCGGTAGCCTGATTTAGAACCCAGTTAATAGACGACATATTAAAGTCTCCTGTAATGATGTTAGAATACGAGTCTTTGATGGAAGCCCTTATAAAATCGCACATCATGAGTATACTATTCTCGTCAAAACCATTTGGAATATACCCAAGCAAAATTCTTAACTTAATGGAAAAAAAATCAAGGCAGAGTGCCTCCGAGTCGATAGACACTTTACTTAAAACAAAAGGAAGGTCCGACTTAACCAAAGCCAGCACACCCCCGCCTCGTGAGCCCCGGTCCCTTCTGGCGAGCTGGTAGTGCAATCCACCGATTACCATGCTGTCTGAAACTGAGGCTGACAGCCATGACTCGGTAACTAAAATAACATCAAACTCATATGTAGACAATAAAAACCATAATTCCTGCAGCTTGTAATTTAGGCTCCTGGCATTAAAAACAACACATTTCAAACAAGACTGGAACAAAACATTTGATTTTTGCAAAAATTGGGGTTGGTGTTTGACATTTCCATTTAAAGAATTCCCCATTAGCACGCCCAGTTTCCCATATGGTTGGGATGGGTAAGAGCGTAGTTGAGCTCATCTTTCACTTTACATTTGCCAACATGCGTCAGATGGACACCATCACGCGCCAAGCAACCATCGTTCTGCAATAAAAAATCCCAGATTAATACAAACTGAAGGTTTTTTCTCTCCATGCACAGGCTTGCGAGCTCACTGTTTGAACAAATAATAGGACCACAAAGTGATAATTTTCTTCGGGGAAATAAACCGAGGATAATAATGTGTGTAGTATGTAAATGTGTTTGAGTTGGGACAGAACAAGGATGCAGAGAAACTAATTCAATCTAGCCAGTTAAAAAGTGGCAGGTAGTACGAAATAGCACTGTGCCCAATGGTATTTTTTAATTGACTGGGGCAAACTCAACCTTAAAAAAATATCTCCAATTCATTAATGAAAGAAGAAGAAAATTTCTTGTAACGGCAAGCCGCCAGCAGCCCTAGAAGGTAGCCCAAGACACCACCATAAGACAACAAGGCACCAGCAACCCTAAAAAGTATCACAAAATGCTGGAACGTAAACAAGGCATTTATCTGTGTTCTTAAGATCACATGTACTATGTGACGAAAAATATTCTGAAGTTAATTTTATACACAAATGAAAATACATTTATGCAGCATCTCTCGCTTTGAGCTAGAGTTGCTGCAATAAATGTGTTTTCCGTTGTGTGTAAAATTGACTAATGAATATTTTTTCGTCACCACTCCACCAACGTAATTTCTGCAATGTTTTTCACTCATATGATTTCTTCCCAGTGCTCTGTGAACGAATCCAAGACTGATCGGTACGAGCACATCTGCATAGGTCTGCTACCATGCGTGAGATTTGATGTATACATGACAAAAGAACCGACCGCGTTGTTTCAAAACAAGTGAAATTGGCAGTAAGAATGTATTTATTATCATTTGTCATTATTTTCTGCAGTCTTCACACTAATAAAATGTTCACTGTAGTACAGTCTGGCAAATGGGTTTGTGTTGTTCGTGTAGTGCTCGGGGCCACTAGCTTCATAGCTTGTGCACCCTAACCGCCCCTGCTAAAAGCCGGATCCAATGGAAAACGGGAACATGTCGGAAAATATTTCAGGAAGGAATTTCATTTTCGAACTCATGTATTTTACGCACCAAAGCTTCCTTGTCAGGAAATTTGAACCAAACCAGAACAAAACTGCGAATGTTATCATGTCCCAAAAACACACAAACTCCATTATGACACAAAAGGCACACAGAAACACTGGAAAAAGGCAGCAAATTTTGCCCCAGTTTCTAAACCCACAATTTTTTGCCCCACTTTTGTCGCCACTTTTCATAACTTGCTGTTTTTCGCTCCCATGTTCTACGCTGCCATTTTCACAGACCAGCTCATTTCGTCTCCATCCATTTCGACATTTTTCGTAAACCTGTTAATTTTCGTCTCCATTTTTCAAACTTACAGAATTTGAAAAGAAGTAAGAGGACCTACCTTTTCCCCATTTGCGTGCATCCCACGCATATATAGCTTTTGCAAGAATTGCATACGATTGAACTCATGTTGCAAAATAGAGTCATACATGAAAGGCCAGCATGGAGGCAGGCATCTTTATTTATCAATCTAGTGTTTACATCCGTTTGGTGAATTTGCTTTTTTTTTAATTGTCCCGTAACTTGATTCTTAACATGCATGGGGGGAGGATCCCGCCCACTGCTGTGGACCCAAGGGCTCCGTCTCTGCGGTGGACCCAGGCTTTTTTTTTCTTCACAGACCAATTTCAATTGTCATATTCGTGCATCACATTCCGAGTTAAATAACAACTTTCCTGCGCCGCCAACAAACGTTTAGTCGCTTTGCTGACAAGCTAATTTTTTCTCGAATTTATACGACTCCAAACCACAACTGGCAAACAGGATGGACTGACGTCACACGTCCTAACAGTTAAGCCTTCCTAGTACTGGCAGAACGGATGTGAAGCGACTGTGTTTTTCTTTTATCTTCGACTGAAGAAATATCGGGTTATTGTGCAAGGATACGTACGAAGAAAGAGCGGACTGCAGTCTGGGTCAGGTGAGTGCAATATGTTGTAGTTTATTTTGAAATGAAGCAAAGAGACAATTTCGCTAGGTAATTCCAGTCGGAAGTTCCTAAGATGCATTACACGCCACAGTCGACATGAGCACGAGGCACCCCGAGGCATTCTCTTCCCGACAATGCCAGGGCTGGCAGAAGTTAGGGATCTCGAACGACAGACCTTTGACCAGGGCCGCAGCTAGATAAGGAGCAAGGGGAAGGCTGACGGGGGGCTTGATTAGAACCAACAATTTTTTTCGTACATTTTTCCTTAATATTTTGCCTTTTTTTCCGGAGCAAATACGCAAACTGCAAACACATGCCATAGAATGCGCACATCTATTCTAGCATCAGTCTTCGTGGGCAGGGAGTGAGACACAACGATGAGTGGATGAAGGGTGAGCATCCACGTTCACTGATCAGTGTGCCTTATATATAACTTTATTAGGGTCACATGGGCACAGCCTGAATGTGCATACTGGCCAAACAGTGAAGGTCTCAAAGGAGTTCTCTATGATACGTAGCACCCTCTGATCCCAGACATTCCATGGTAGTGGTAGATCGTAATAATCTTGACCATGACAAGAAATAAAAACCAGTTTGACTTTGGCGTCTTTTTTTTTCTACAGCTGGTGGATGTATGGCAGCGGCTGTGCCGCTTCTCTTTTGACAAGTTGGAAGGAGGGGGGGGGGGGGGGGGCCAGAAAAGTATCATTTAGGGATTTGCAAGGAGTAACCTCATGCGAAAATGAGAATACGGTCTAAGGAATTTTCGCTTCGTCACAAATGCAACAGACAGAACATGATGGTTTCAATTGAAATGAATAAGTTATACTCTCCATTCATATTTAATCTGGAAAATGTAGAAATTCTCTGATTTTTACCTGACTTTTCCAGATCTGATTAGACTCCCAGAATTTTCCAGGTTTTCCCCGTTTTCCAGGTAGAACGTCACTCGGAATTCGGCATGAAAAACAGTTATATTCCGTTTAAATATGGCTGTTGTGTGCGCGGTGTATCTTGAGTCCTGCAAGTATTTTGTGAGCGGCTACGTCTTTTTGGATGGGGTGGCTTTAATCGATGGCCGCCATTGTTTTTGTAACCATCTTGAATATCAACAAGGCACTCTGCTACTGAAAACGTACAATCGATTATCTGTGTTCGTTCTGCGGAGAACTCAAGATAGGTCGCGGACACTGTAAGTCGAAAATGTGCTGCGTGTAGATTTGGAATACATGTCGTGATGGTTTGTGCATCCTAAGTAGGTCATGTACCGATTGACATAGACTTCGAGGGGTCCATACATGAGGGCAAGGTTCCTGAGGACTGGAAGATTGTTAATGTTGCCCAGAGTTTCAAAAGTGGGGTACAGAAAAATCCCAGCTACTGTCGCCCAATTAATCTCACATCTCCAGTGAACAAGATTTTTGGACCATCAGGAGGAAACACTTAACGAGTTATCTTGATGACAACTTTTGCTTGGCAATTACCAACATGTTTTCCGAAGGGGTTTTTCTTGTCTGACATTGCTCAAGTTTGTAACGATTGAACCAAGTTTCTTGATGAGGTAGGCACACGTGGTGTCATTTTACTCGACCTTTCTAAGGCATTCAATTCCATCCCAAACGAGGTTCTGCTCCGGAAGTTGAACAACATTGGAAATACGGGCAACATACTTGTCCGGGTCCGTGATTTTGTTTCTAACTGCACACAATGTGTGTTCTATTGGAGGTATTTTTTTCTGAATGGGTCAGTGTTACCAGTGGTATGCCGCAGGGCTCTGTTCTAGGGCCTCTACTCTTTTTTATGGATATCAGTGATTTACCTGGTGTTGTTGTCAACCTGTATAATCTTTTCGCGGATGATATAAAGATTTACGTCTCTCCTGGAGGAACCAGGATTCCTTGCAAAAGGGCCTTTATGAACGCCAAAGGTGGACGGTGGAAAACAAGCTTTCCTTTAATGTTGGCAAGTGTACTGTCCCTTCACTTCGGCAGAACATATTCTAAATATGAGTATATAGTATTAATAATACTATTATTAGTGGTGATGAGAAGGCAAAAACGTTGGGATCACCTTTACTAGAGATTTGAAAGTCGACCAATATCATATTAAATTTTATATTACCTATGTTAGACCTCACATCACCCAGGTATGGAACCTATGTTTTGTGAAGAACAAGAGGACTGTAGAAGTGATTCAACAACGTGCGTCTAAAGTTCCACCAACCCTGAAAGACTGACGAAGAGCATTTGAAATGTATGGGGCTGGAAGAATGGAGGATGAGAGGAAACCTACTTACAGTTGAAATATGTTAATAACTGACATCCCAGATCCAGAAGTGCGATAGTTATTTCAGTCGTGGAACGAAGGCACGCGCCTTTAATGTATACTATTTACGCACAGCGTTATGCTCAATACATTGGGAAAGAGAGGGACTAGACACCAGATCGTGCTCGTGTCACTCGTGGCATGTAGAAGATTATCGGAATTTCCTAGCAAATTTTTCCTCCGACCCGAGATAACCTTAAAAGTTGTCAACGTCGTTAAACTGGGTGTTTCTCTTCAAATTCAATGAACGGGAACTTAATTTTTTTTAATCACTTCTAATTAATTACATTTTTAAATTGTAAGTCGTCTTTTGTAACGTTATGTCCCCATGCTAATTTACAAAACTACTTAATCCCATGAATTAAGCATATATTTGAAAATACCTAAAAAAATAAGAACTCGATATCTGTGAGGTGTTACGTCCAGTATTGTGAGATGCAAGACAGTACATGTTGAGGGGGGCTGGGTTAGACCCTAGAAATTTAGCAAGAGAAGAGGAATTTGGCCTGTGTTACGTCGAGCGAAACTCAAAATATGAAAGTAATTCGCTATGCGTGACGGCCAGCTAACAAATCGAATTGTTTATTTCTTAAATTATATTTGTTGTAATTATCCATGTGCCTGTTCCATTTTGTTGTCAAACTTCCTTTAAACGATTAAATAGAAAGCGCTGCGGAAAGAGATGTTTTTTTTTTTTTTTTGCTGTTATGGTTTCAAATTTCGTTTTTGAGGTATAAAAGCCCGTAAAGTTTGGGTTGTAATTTTAGATTCGACGCCCAGTGTGTTGACGTCATGCTAACACAACGCTATACTAAAACCACACATGTCACCATGAGTTAATTTCGATAACCCATATTTTCAGATAATCAAACACTTTTTTATGGGCTACACCTCCAGGTCCACCACGTGACATTACAAAGACCAGAGTTTCATAAATACTAGCCTACACAACAAAAATTCAACCCGAACACCTAAACACAAAGCCAAACAGGCACATTCGCAACTGGTGATAGTTTTCGCACGTCCACGTTAAAGAAAATAAAAATAAATAAAAAATAAACATTTTTGACGTTTATTTCCCAAAGCTATGCCTAACGCGAGCACCTTTTTTCCAATGATGCCACAGCTATGCTGCTGCACTTCGAAATATGACTAAAACTAACCTACAAACAAAGTTTATAAATCCGTTTTACCTTAACCTATTAACACTTAAAATAAGGCAGCTGGGAAAGAAAAAAATATACGGCGTTCCGAAGCAATCCTAGTCGTTCGACAGGAAATGTGAGCCCGGAAGTTTGCCATTCAGTTCAGGAAGTTCAGTCATTAAAATATCTTCCTGGAATTCAATCATTCATACGTCAATTTCAATAGAATTGCCAGCAAAAATGCCGGACGCTTCCTTAATTCTGACAAATAATTTTTTTTTTAATTAAGTAAGCCGATTTGTTAGCTTGACATAATCATCTTCAGCATTAAATTACATACACTTGGGGCAGAGCAAATTAGCTGGGGATAAGGGACCCTTCATTATTTATGAACGGAATGGGCCGGCGAAAATGGGGGAGGGGGGGGGGGGTCACGATAATTGTTATATGAAGAGGGAGGGGGCGGCTAAAATTTTTTTGAAGGTGCTGTCAGGAGGAGGGTGGACTCAGGAAAAATCTGTGAGAGAATAAGTGCACAGTAAGTTATAAAACATATACATTAATGTAATAAATTTATTTAGCTCAGTACATTCCACAAGGTATTAAAGTAGGCCTAGTACATTTCGTCCACTCACTCATGAAAATGAAAACTGTAATACAATTTTTTTAGGGGGGGGGGGGAATTAACTAACACCATGAAGATTTTTATATTGATGACGACAATCCGCCAGCCCACCCCCGTTGATAAATGATGAACGGTCCCTAATGTCAGTTTGTTTGAAAACAGCAGTCCATGCCTTGTGTGTGTGTGGAGGGGGGGGGGGCGACGAAATAACTGAAATAACTAGGCCCCCACACTCGCCATGAACTAGCCATGAAATAACCTTGGCGGCCTTTCCTTGGTGGAATGATATCACTACCTTCAAAGGCCGACCATTTTTGGAAACTTGGCGGGTTTTTCTACCAGTTTTGGTTTTGGGTGGATAAATCCGAATGCGGCAGAAATCTTTCAAATTGTGGAAACTGTAAGGGGAATGTGCAGGGATAAAGAAAAACCGAAAGTTAAAGGCTGCGTGTCCACCATTCATAGAGAGAAAGATGCGTCAATAACGTTGTTTTTATGTTACTGACTAGCTAGTAGCTATACGCTGGCCCCATGTTAAATCCCATAGACTCATTGCTCATGGCTAGCGCAAATTTGAGAAGGCCTACGTACCTGAACTTTTGCACACGGATGCATGGTGATCTGAGGATGGTCCTTTTGTTGGTTTGGGGGTTGTAGGGGTCAGGACAAATGCGTGGGAGGGTTTTGAAATTCACCACCAGCGAATTTAAATTTCGTTTCTTTTCCAAGTTGCAACCAAAGATTTCAAGCAACAATGGCTTGAACAATCAACGCTGGTCCTTAGATTTATTGTAAAAGCCTGGACGAACTAAAAACTCAACTGTAGGCTAACGGGGGACAAAATAAACAAGCATCAACGTTGCCGTTGATTGTGTAAGAATAAACGGATGCACGTTAGATGATGGTTACGCAACAATAGGAGCATCCACGAGCTAACGGGGTTTTTGTTAATAACCCCAAAATAAAATGCTTCGCGTTCTGCTGTTTTAGTAACGGCGACCTTCGGGGGTTTCTACATGACTAAATGTGAACAAAATCTTGAAAAATTAAGAGGAAGCTACAGGGATAAACAAAACAACTGAAGGGGATGCGGTGATTAAGTGAGCGAAGCAAACGAAATCAGCGATTGTTAGCCAGTGTGTGCAAAAATGGGACTTAAGCAACTTAAGCATGTGAAGAATGGTCATACAATAAACTCAGCCGTGTCAATTTGACTAATCTAACGGCTTATTAGCAATGGTAAATTTGAAAATTATAAATATGAAAATTTATAGAAATAAAATTCCTCTAGAAAAAAAGTACAGAAGAAGATAAGACGGTGTAACCTTATCGTCGTTCACAGTCCTATGAAACTGTGACATCCACCCAAAACCAAAACTGGTATAAAAACCCGCCAAGTTTCTAAAAAAAACGAAAGGCCTTTGAAGGTAGCGATATCATTCAAAAAGGGAAAGGCCGTCAAGGTCAATCCTATTAGCCTAGTTAATCGCACCCAATAATAATTTGGACGTTAAATGAAAACTTGAATATTGCTACAGCGAGTAGCCATCTTCAAGTTTTCATTTAACTTTCGAACTATTAGTCGGTGCAATTAATAGAAGTGACCTTGGCGGGCTTTCCCTGGTTGAATGATATCACTACCTTCAAAGGCCGATCGTTTTTGGAAACTTGGCGGGTTTACACCAGTTTTGGTTTTGGGTGGATCTAGACATACGCTAGTGAGTCGCGCCAAATTAGGCAACAGACATCACAGCAAACATCACCTCAATTCAACTGTCGAAGTTGTAAACCATTGTAGCGCGACGCCATAGCGTCAGTGTCTTATATCCTGAGCATAGTTGGACACATTTCAGGTACTTGGGGGAATACAATAATGCGGTAGAAAAGCTAATATTGTGTTGAAATCAAGAGCAATGACCCACCTCACAAAAATTAACTCGTGTAGGAATGCCAGCTAAGCTACTTTCAATGCAAAAACTGACCCTCAATAACGTAGAAAATGTGTTAGCTAGTCCGCTCATCCCCATGTTACATCCCATAGGGTGATTATTCATCGATACCGAGATAGCGGGGAGGCTTCCAGGTATGAAATTGGACGAATGGGTGCAGTACAATACGAACTGCGCCTCATCTATGGTTTGGAGCCTGGGGTGGGGGCGTAACGGAGATGGCGTGGGAGGGCGCGTAAGTACGAAAATGTTGTTATAACCATTGTTAGTATTGTCGGCATCTCATTCGACGGCCAAAGTTCGGACAATGAGAACGTGTATACTGACGTGCGTGCCTAGACACACACTAGTGTATCACAATTAATCTAAACAAAGTTGCAAAGAAATTGTATTCGCGTCCAATTCTCGAAAAGTAAACCAACTGTAAAAACAAAGCAAAATAAACAAAGCCAAAAACTAGTAAAGAGGCCACCAAGTTGAGAGTGGGTCGGCCCTTCAAAGGAGTGATATCAACACGCCAAAATCTAACTAAATAAAACAAATTACAACAAAATTAAAACCAAACCAAAAACTTATAAAGAGGTGACTAAGTTGAGAATGGTACGGCCTATAAGTAAAAGGTAGTAGCAAATTGTTGAAAACCAATTTCTTGTTGACGTGGCACTTTATTACACATCTGCACGGTATTGGAGTTGAGTCAATAGACAATTAAAAAAGAAGGAGTGATATCATATCAAAAACCACAACTGGTAAAAGGGGCTGCCAAGTTCCGAATGGTTCGGCCCTTCAAAGGAGCGATATCAACACACCAAAACATTCGCCAACTTAATCGCACCGGATAATACTTTAGACGTTAAATGAAAACTTGAACATTGCTACCGAAAGTAGCAATGTTCTAGTTTTCATTTAACCTTCGAACTATTAAGCGGTGCGATTAAGTTGGCGAATGTTTGGTGCGTTGATATCACTCCTTTTAAGGGCCGAACCATTCGGAACTTGGCGGTCCCTTTTACCAGTTTTGGTTTTTGATGTGATAGTTCTTACTACCATACTAGTGGACGCCAGTGCAACAATGACGGATAATCGAAATAATGCGTTCCTGTTTTATCTAAAAATGACAGTTGGTGGCGGACTACTACTGTGCGATTGTGTCACTTATTGGCGAAGGAATTACCTTTATATATATATCTCTTTTGTTTTTCTTTTGTCGCGATTTTTTATAGAGTAAAGAATCGCGTCAAACATGCTACATTGCGTTGCATTTGCAAAGAACTGCCTAGTTAAACTAGCAAGAAGTGTCCTTCTTCTAGTAGTGTCATAGTTTCACCAAGGAAGGCTTCCACCAACTTTCTCCTCCCAACTGCAATCACTCAGTCTGTGATGGTGATAGTAGGAAAGCCGAAGACGCAAGATGAAATGTAACATTAAAAATTAAGCTGTCGTTTACCTAAGGAATGTGTGTGAAAACATCACTTGTGCTGCAATGAGTCCAAGAAAGTGTCATTCGCAAGCAATAAAGTTTAAA
>JAHWFP010147076.1:51270-67000 GCA_023313725.1 Lithobius niger
CTGCAATGAGTCCAAGAAAGTGTCATTCGCAAGCAATAAAGTTTAAAACGACCTTAAAGCCTCGAAGTAGTTTCGTTTCTCGAGCTAACAGCGACTAGGGTAGAAATTACGTTTCTTGTCTCCCAGCTCCACTATAGTGTTGGCACTTTCTGGGCAATAAATGTCTTTTAGCATAGCTTGGGCAAAGTAATATGTTGGCAGTTAATTAGCTGGCCAAGAGCCACGAAGCCAAACCCATAGCTTCACTCCCAGATGACCTTGTGACAAACAGTGGAACACAAAGCAAGTTAAAACACGGATATTCCCATGGAATTTATAAGTTCCTTACAATGTTGCCAGATCAACAGATAAGTCTGTATATCTACAGATTTTCACAAGGTTTCCAGACACAAAGATTTTTTACTCAAACTCTTTAAAATCTACACATTTTTTTAATTGCTCGTCCGCGATCTCCATTGTGACTTACAGGTGGCCGTACATGTGCAAGAGTGATGAAGCTAGTGATTTACGTCTCAACTGATCGTTGGAACTGGAAGGTTAAGAAAAGTTAATTTCAGTATGAACTTACAGTTTTTTCTTCAGGCAAGTACGAAAGTGCAAGATTCTTGTAAAGGTCTTACCATAACACAATTAGGCTACCTGCTGACCCCACGCAGTGTCATGTGTGTAAAGATCAGTGGTTAAAATGTTGTTTTTTTTATGATAACTTGGCTTACGCATCGCCAAAGAAGTTAAATCATATGAGAACGAAAAAATTCTCATTTTTATATATCTACAGATTTTTTGTGCAATTTACAGACATTTTGGCTAAATTTCTGCAGATATTTTTTTTCCCTCCATCTGGCAACGCTGGTTCCTCATGCAACCTAAATGACAGAACCGATCACTTTTATTGAGGATTAAATTCTGATAAGATAATCATGAGTTACAACTTTTTTGATTCTAAACAACAGGTTGTTTAGACCAATGTAAACACAATGTGCCTTCTTCAGTCTGAACAGTAAGGTAATAATGCGACTAATGTATGGAGGTAAGAGTATCGGCAAAGAGAGTCAGGCAGGTTCAGATACGTTTGCACTGTAATGATCTAATAGACTTTCTTCAACAGTTTTGTAAGAGTTGATTTCTGAATCGCTATTTACGTGTAGAACAGTTAAGTCAGTAGATTGGTATTTTGTAAACCTCAGCAGCTACCCAGTAATGAAAAAAAATGTCCGCAGTGTCTTTATCAATGGTCATATACAGGAAATTAATTGTAATGTGATTTGAAGTTCGTTTCCATGATTAAACACAATTTAATACTATTCCTGTATCAGAAAAGCTTTGTACTTTGTCAACTAAGAATTCTGCAGACAGTACAGTTTAACAGGAATTGTCGCAAAATGTAGAAAGTACAGAGATGGAACAGTTCAACAATTCTTGACTCATGAACGAAGGACTTGTTTTATTTCATAATCCACGAACATCTAAGTCTTACATACTGAACCACAGAATTCATGGATCATCAATTTCCCCCACCAACCCAAAATAGTCGAAACGCCCGCTATTGCAACTGCAATTTCGAAGATCAACGCGTACATTGTAATTCGAAATGAGGTCGCAGAGTGGATTTTCAAGAAAATGCATAAGATTTAGGCACCCTCTCAGCCAGGCTTTATGGTTGGGGGTACAGGCTCTGGGCCATAATACGGTTTGTCAGTTTTTACCAACCTAATTTCACCGTAGTCAGGTTCACGAGTAAGGTTCCCATATTGCTGGCATTACACCAACCATCCAGAAAAAAAAGTTCTCAAGTAACTTTAATCAGCAGTAGCCGAGTTTTTTTAATGGTGAGCGAGAACATGCCGTACGTCGTTTGATTTTGAATTACACTCTATATTAATGTATTTTTTTTTATTTATTTCTTCTTTTAGTACCCATCATGGGGCACACATACAATGTCTCAACTAAGAAAGCTTCGACTCCAATGGACAAGATTTGGTTTGTAGTGTTTGGACTTTTCTTTGGAACTATTCTCTTCGTGTCAGGCCTATCAATGGCTTGTTTGACATGGCTCCACAGAAGAGATGAGGAATTTCATTCATATACGGAAAAACTGAACATCCCGACAGGTCCTATGTCAATTGCCATGCTCGTGGTCGGTTTCTTTTTATTGCTTATGGCTTTCAGTTGTTTTGTAGCAACCGGCTTTGATTGTAGCAAGCCTCGGCCAGTAGCATCCAAGTGCTAATTTGTTCAATAAACTGACCCCTGTGTGGAACACGATCCATGGCTAAAGTGTCGTAGTGCTGCAGGTGTGAAGAAGAGTGGGAGATGGTACTGGCAGAGTTAACGATATGCTCCGATATCTGTTTGTTTGTGTGTGTGTGCTAGCCGTACGCGGAATTGTAAGCCGATCTAATTTACTCAGCATTAAGTTCTGGATTTGTCTAGTCCTTTTTAAGAAACATACCGAATTTTTCTCAGTTCAACATACGCAATGCCCAGACTGTGTTTCTCGTGTAAAATATACAAACAACCAAGTTTTGATTCCTGGCACTGACAACTTAACCGATATGAATACCTGAAGTCTTATCTCAGAACGTTGCTGAAACCCAGAACAACGAAAATGGAATGTTCCATGCCGTATGTATAATTCCGTGTTGTCACTGTTATGTAGAATACTACGAAGATGATAGTACTTGTGACTATAACAAGTACTATAAGCTTGTCAATTTATAAACTAATTCAATGCTGTTACGATTGAAAATTATTTTTTACCTTGCGCAGTAATGTAGAATTCGGTATTTGGTTTTGCCGGAAAAGGCAGCAAAATTTCAAAAGATCAAAACAGCGAGTCTTCTAGAGGTTAGAACAAATGTTGAAAACTCAAGGCCGACCTTCTTTTATTTGAACTTTAAAGTTAACAGTTTAAAAGGACATAAATACGAGATCATTACCTTTGTCACTCTACCATAATGCTGTGTGAATTGAAGGTCGACATAGGGCATAATGCGGCATTCACATTATGGCTTATGTCAACCTTCAATTAAATAGCATTATGGAAGAGTGACAAAGGTAATTATCACGTATTACGTTCTTTTAAACTGTTAAAAGTTGAACATTTCAGGTCGTTTAAGTTCACAAATAAAGTAGGTAGTTATAAAAAAGACAAAGATGTACACGACAATTGCTAATTTAGTTGCATGTTTGGGCAACAAATGCTCCATTATCAAGGAAGGTGAAAGAAATTTTCAAAGACAACCTAATTATTCAGGATAAAAGGGAAGAAAAACCATAAATTGGAAAAGTAATGAGTGTATGTGCGAGTTTTGGAAGTGTGAACAAAAACACTAAGAGGGATGGTGCAACATCGAGTTGTGCGTGTTGTCTTGCTGCGACTTCTGCTTTTTAGATTTATCTACAGTTCACAAGTTCTTTGCTCTTGTAAACCAAGTTGCATGAGAAAAGGGTTCCGAGTTGACTGACCCAGTGGCTAAAACACGTGACCATATAGGGGATAAGAATCGGCCTGGACGCTCAATCACATTAACCTGAATCAGAAACCCGATCCTAGAAAAGGTTTTCACTCACACCCAATTTTTTAATTCTGAATAAACAATTGTATTATAGAATCCGAATGATTGATTAGGTATTTATGCTAAAATAAGATAAGAAAATGACGGTGCTGAGCCAAGACTCAAACGCATCCCCCCCCCCACAAGCACGGATCAAATCCACCAAGTGCCAAGTCGAGTCTTAAAGCTATTTAGCGAGGGAGCAGAAACAACATGTTCAGGCAGGCTGTTCCACGGCAGCACCACCTGACGCAAAAATAACTAACTAAAATACTAACTTAAATAACTAAAGGTTTTCACTCACACCCAATTTTTAATTCTGAATAAACTTACAGACTCCAAATGATTGATTAGGAATTAACTGCGTGAAGGGGTGAAAAGTAACTGCGAGGGTTAGTCAACATACACTTACTGCAACTTGAATTTTATTTATGAAAATCCTTTCCTGTCAACATTTCACTATCTGGCAAAACTAAAATATTTTAAAATCATTAATCTTAAAGGGCAATTACATCCATTTTGACGATCTATGTTTGACTTTTGGATCACTTACACAATAACTAAACACAAGAATTGCGGTAAGAATACGTTACGTACTTCCGATATAACAATTTAATTACTGCTCAAGCGTCTGACGGCCTTAGCTGGCCGGCAGTGAAGTGGCCAGCTAAGGCCGTCAGACGCTTGACCTCCTCACAGTCAATACAGCTATCTCAATCAGCTGCGAGTCGAAATCGAAGAGGTCCGTCTGCCGGCATTAATTTCTGCGCGTTCCAGCAAAACAACGGCGACCTCCGTGTCGTGTTTTGGTGGTGAAGTAATTAAATTGTTATATCGGACGTACGTAACGTATTCTTACCGCAATTCTTGTGTTTAGTTATTGTGTAAGTGATCCAAAAGTCAAACATGCATGTCAAAATGGATGTAATTGCACTTTAATATTTTCAGTATGTTCAAATGGATAGCGAGCATAACGATTGACGCTTGATTTATTTTCCCTGAGGAACAATTATCTTTCGTAATCCTGCTATATAAATCAACAAGTAGTTTTTAAATTGGGTGCGACATACTGGCCAGTTGGAAGCCTGAAGTAGACTATATTGATAAAACCAGATGATTTTTGCTTTAGGAAAGAGGACAGTTACACAATACTACGAATCTAGCCTAACATGTGAAGAAATACCACCAAACTTCGCTAATTCCTGTTTATCATGCTATAAAAATGTATTCACCTTACGTGGAGTTTGGAGAAATTGGTTTGTAGAGCCGAGGTGTATACACACACTATACACAGAACCTATATACTATGCTATATGCTGTATATGCACAACCTATTTAAATAAAATTTGCCTCAAACTAGAGCCCTTCACCATGGCAACTAATAAAATTAATAAGAGTTATGAATATTATTTAAAACTTTCCAAACACCATTAACTGAATTATCCTTTTTAAGCAGTCACTATTAAATGTTGTGAGAGGCTGATGATGTCACTTTAAAGATGGCAGTTGACCGAGTATCTTACTCATCTTGTTTTTACTTGTAAGTATGAAACTTTTGACTTTTACATCTTTTTACCCTTTTCGTGTTCACGCTCATTTTAGTGTTTGTTAGTAAACAATGCCCAAAAGGTAATGGCCGAAAATTAAAATTGTGGTTTATTTTATGTACCTGTTGGGTTTTGGTGCGTGTCAGAAGCATGTTTTACTCAACAAGACGTGAGATGGTTGTGATGTTGGATGAATTTCAGGTAGAGTGGTAAGGTGGCCTGATGGTTAGCGTAAACTAGGTTAGCTCATATCCCCGTCGTTCCCAGTTCGAAGCTGGCCTCGGACACCCCAGACATTTTTAGGAAGAGAAGGGCCCTGTGATGCCTCGTACTCATGTAGATTGTGGAATGTAAATGAGCCTGGGAATTTCCGATTGGAATTACCTAGCAAAATTGCCCCTCTTGCCTTCTGGTGCTATTGATTCATCTGGGGGTCCCATTTTAGGCATCGGTCGAATTTTTGTTTTCTGTATAGAGCAGCGTCATGTGACGTCATATTGGCTACAAGAGAGATGGCTGCAAGGGGCACTAGATTAAAATGGAGGGTTAAACACCGGCACTTCTAGTCAAGGCAGTGCTTTGAGAGCGGATTTCATAGGCTTAAAAAACCGTTTTCTCCAATCCCTTATGCTGCTGGGTTGTAATTGGAAAATAAAAATTCCACTTGCTTAAAAATGTCAGCAACTGCCAACAAATCGACAAAAGTCGCGCGTTATAGGCCTAAGAAATCCGCTCTAACAGCATTGGCCTCAGTAAGACGGCCCTTCTTTTCCCCCTCCAGTGACCCTTGCCACTATCCCAGTTATTAACTCCAGCATAGAGTTATATACAATAATACAACGTTGTGTCACTGCCCTACACTGCTACGATTTAAAAAACCTAAAGAATCGTGTGATACAGCCAGTAAACCACTTCCATTTCCTGGACTTTGTTTGCATCACAGCGTCAAGAAAGATTCTATACGCACTGGAAGAAAAATATTAAAGCACAGCTCGAACAGATGGTGAAGCTAGGTGTTCTCGTCAAGGTTAGTTAACCGACCAAGTAGATTAATCCAGTAGTTATAGCTACAAGCCAGATGGTCGATTTAGAATTCTAGATCTCTACGAAGCATTGAAATGTAAGTACACACATGCACTTCCAATGCCGGAATTGATTTTTTCAAAACTGCAAAGTGCGATAAAACTCACTACACAAGTTGATGACGATACATTTTGGCTGTTGCTATATGCAACCAGCTTGAAAATATGTAGCTTCATTACTCCATGGGGGTCTGTATTATAACCTCTTTATTCTGTTTGGAATATAAGTACTTCTAGAATTTTTTTTTTGTAAAGACATGGATGCCGTGCTTAACACGAAGCCGAGGATACAACGATATTTTGCTGCCATAGCCAGAACATCTGATGATTGTTACAAGCAAATGACAACAGCAGCAATGCAGTCAGCTCGAAAACACGACCTGAGGCAGAAAGAAAGCTTCACGCTGGACAAAAGGAGTCTACGTAGTCATATCGGGTTGGGAAATGGAACTGCACTCCATCCACAAAAAGTAGCAGCAATTCAGAACACGTCAGCCCCCAAATGACAAAATGATATGACAAGTTGATATTTTTAGGTTTGGTACGTTTGGGATTAAGTTATCAATGAAGATAACGCTAGATGCGTGATTATAAATTTTTATAACAATTGACAAGACACAATACACATTGCAAGAAATAATATGAGGCCCTAACAATGTATTAATGTACGAACTAGAGTATACCATCAGTGGTCGCATCATGAATCCGCGGCATTTAACATACCCATATTGTCTCACAGGAGAGGCCAAAAGAGCACAAGTTGTGTTGTTGTAGATTTTTATGTCCGAGCGCATGGCTGAGGGGCGAGGCTCGTGGAATAAAACCAACCAACCAAAAGAGAAGATTGAGATGAAGCCACAGATCGACGCCACAGGAACTTCAAAGATTTTTAGGTATGTGTAACTTACAAATCTCCTACCGAACCTGTCTACTGCAACATATACTCTGCATCAGTTGCTGCGTTCAGATGTAGTACAGTGGGTAATGGGTATGGAACTTAAGACTAGAAGAAGCTGCTTATGAACTTTTCTATATTAGCGTTCTTCAATTATACAGCTCCAGTGTTCGTTTCAGCTGACAGAACTTCCCACAGCTTAAGAGTTGTTTGTTTTTCCAAAACAGTCGACTATTCAGCGACTCACACCCCTGCTGCAACGGAACTATGCAGATAGAAAAAGAAATTCGAGCCCTAGTTTTTGCGGGCGATGACTTCGGTTACAAACTGATAACTGCAAGCCGTTGTTAGGCTTACAGTACAAGCCGATTGATGCTGTGTCACCGTGACTGCAACGATTGTTGCTTTAACTTCAGAGATGCAACTACGAACTATGAGACGTATGCGGAAAGGATTTCACGATCGCTGACACGTTAACACGTAATCTGGTTGGTGGCGATAACATCGAAATTGAAGATCCCCCTCTTTACAACCTCATGCTTGTCTGGTACTGAAGGTGACAGACTGTTAGAAGAACTCAAAGAAGAAATAGCCAAGGTTGAAACACTATCGCTTGTGAAAGATGGCCAAATTAAAAAAAAATACTGAGTGCAAGGAATACTATGCTCGATGTATGCGTATATGTGAAGAGGTTCTCGTCGCACTTGGCACGTGGCAGGAGGTAAACCACTGTAGCTCGATGCCATAGCGTAAGTGTCTTATATCCTGAAGCATAGTTGGGTACATTTCCGGTACTTGGGGGAAAATAATAATGCGGTACAAAAGCTTAAATTGTGATAAAATGGAGACAAAAATTAACTCATGTAGGAATGTCACCTAAGCGGCTTTCAACGCACAATCTGACCCTCAATAACGTTGCAAATGTGCTACCAGCTAGATACTAGCAGATACTTCTAGTCCGCTCAACACCGTGTTAATTCCCATAGGGTGATTCTTCAACGATGCCGAGATAGCGGGAAGGCTACCAGCTATGAAATTGGACGAATGGCTGCAGTACGATACTAACTGCGTACCTTTTTTGGTTTACAGCCTGGGGGATGTAACGGGAATGGCGTGGGAGGGCGCTTAAGTACGAAAGTATTATTATAAGCATTGCTAGTATTGTCGTCATCGTGTCTCATTGCAACGTTCGGACAATGACAACTTGTGTACTGACGTGCGTATCTAGACACACGCTAAAGTAGCACGATAAATCTAAACAATGTTGCCAAAGAAACGGTATCACGTCCAATTCACGAAAAACAAACGCCATAGCCATAGTGACCGTCAAGAGATGAAGCCTATAATGTACAGCCAGGGAAAGCGTTTTAGCCAGGAATCACAAATGGCAGTCAGTTAATGTCTAGAAACTGAACCTATTGCAAACTCAATCAGTGCAGTAATGGTCTCCCATTTAATTCCTTCAAACTGAGTTCATTCTTTGCTGTATGGGAAGTAACGCATTCTCCATCAGGCCCCACATAAGAGTCAAGTCGAGAGTGCCGTGGGAACAGTAAAGGCATCACTTACCAAATGCATGTCACAAGGTATGTCACAAGTCCCTTCATAGCACTGTTAGACCACTGAACAACTCCATCAGGTGACCCCCCCCCCCCCAACACTTGGTGAACTGCTCATGGAAAGAAGAGTGCTTAATTTAGTGACGATTAAGAGCTCACAGCCAAAACTGCAGTTTGATTACCACCAATTCTCAAAATTAATTACGTCGCCGTCAAGAAAATCAGAACAAGACAACTAATAATAGAACTGAACTGCCTGCACTTGTACAAAATCAGCCAGTTTGGATTCAGCATGGAAAAGATCGATGCCTTGTTAATAGTCGTAAAATGGAGACTGCTCCAAGATCATATGTTGCCTGACTGGAATGATCAATTTTCTGTAGATGCACCCATTTTCAAGTCTATCCTAGGTTTGGCACGCAGTATGCTCTAAACCCAGCAAGTGACAGCAAGACCCTCCGGAGCCAGTGGTTCCCTGAAGTGGCAACAAAATTTCACTCGTGCCTACTGATTATATTACCAAACATTAATGACATGCAGATAGGGTAACTGCCATTTTTCCCCAGTATCACATGTTTCCACAAAGTTTTTCGATCAACTAGAAAAGAACTAACTAGAAAAGTACTAACTAGAAAAGAAATTTTTTTATATCAGTATTTTTCTTCAGAAATTCATCTTTTTAAGTAGCCAACCAATTGTTTGAAAAAAAGTCCAGCTCTTAACAGAGGTTCAGCATTAATACTAATATACACACAGTGGCACGGATACTACAGACTTAAACTATCTACAGCTACCAGATTTTTTTTAAACTTTCTCAGGTATCAGCTATTGGTTAGGTTTCGCTATGTTTTTGCTGACTGTAAAAAAAAATCTGTTGTTCATTGTTGTATTTAAAAAAAATGCAGTAACTCTGCCCTATAGGTAACTTTGAATTTACTCTTCCCTTGTCCTTGAAACTAGGAACAGGCACGACCCACGATTATAGCGACCCGCGAAAACATAATCGTGGGACGTGCCTGTTGCTGGTTTTGGGGCAAGGGAAGAGTAAATTCGAAGTTACCTATATAGCAGAGTTACTGCATTTTGTTGTTGTTTTTTTTACTTTACGAACTGAATTAGAATTTATTTCGGGGAGCCTGGACCCGCAGTCATACGCTCCCTACAACCATACAACATACAATATACAGTAATTTACACATTCAAATTCTTTATTCGAGAGCCGTGACCCACAGTTGTACACTCTCTACAAGATTAAGTCAGAAACAAAACAACAAATTGCAATACACCACAATTACCAAACAGCTACACTGCTATGATGTACACAAGCAATAGAAATCAAAATTACACCTTCTGTTCCTACTACCTAGCTCCTGCACGCACACAATAGTCCACTACTGCTTGTAGCTTAGCTCTGGCAGCAATGCCAGACACACAATCCAGGAGCAACTGTAAAGTCGGATGGGAAACCACCCACCTCGACAACACTCGACATTCCCTGGCTTACCACTTACGGACTAAAAGAAAATGCTGCGGTATATCGTCTACTCCACACACAAGACATAGCGGAGAACCTACCCAACCCAATCTATGTTGGTGCGCACGCAACAATGTGTGATCAGTGCGTAGCTGGCTCAAGAGACAGGCCTTCCAACGCGGGAACCCATTAAGCACCGACCACTGATCGCATTTCGGGTGAATTGCAAACAAATCTCTCCCAGATGGCACCTGTCGCCACTGCTGCACCCATCCCTGTCGAAGCCACTCACGAACAAGCTACCTCCTAAATCTCACCGACAATACCAAACCCACCTGTTCCGCGCCTAAAACCACCGCTTCCTTAGCCAACACATCCGCCATCTCGTTCCCCCTATCCCCGAGTGGCCCCGCACCCATCGGACGACAACATTCCCTGACTGAGATGCCAACCAGAGTTTCCAGACAATAGTAAAAACCAGAGGATCTCCTACTTCTAAATGGTCAACTGTCCGCCTCAGCAAACCTATTCCCGCCTGCGAATCCGTCACAATGGCAAAAGATGGAAGCTGCAGATCCAAAGCTACATCCAATGCAACTGACATGGCAGCCAGTTCACAAACTGTGCTTGACGCCACAGCGCTCAGATGATCCTTCACACACAACTTCAGAGATGGTATCGCTACTTCCAACCCACCGTCTTGCTCAACCCTCCAAAACGACGCGTCACAATAGACCGTCGCACTCTGCGTGCCCCGGAGTAAACAACCGCGCAACTGCCAGACACCACACCCACGGACTAACAGGACACACATGCTGAACATCCCAAAGCCCAAGGCAAGATGCTTCTTGTAGAAGCAACACACCATACCCTGCGGCACTCACATGCCGCACACTCTACTACTATTAGGCTCTTATAGTCACGAGGGATCCTTCCAACCGAGTCCTCCCGGCCACGACTTATATTTTGCATGCTTAGAAGGACCAACAGCTCCTTAGCACGGGAGCGCAGTGGGGGCTCGCCCCACTCCACCCAAAGCGTCTCAACAGGCGTAGACACCAGACAACCAGAAACATTCCGTAGGCACTTTTAATAACCACCTGCAGCGCCGTCACATGACGTTGTATTGAGCAGAGGAAGGGCAGGTGGTAATCTAGAACCGAGCACACAAAGCCCCGGTACGTTGACAGCATAGCCCCTCTGCAGACAGTCTTACTCCGGGCTAACACACGCAAAATAGAGCTCCTTGTGCAACCCCACTACGCCCGGTACAAGGAAGCACGCCAGAAATGATGGCGATTTCAGGGTTTATTCCAGGGCCACACGGTCTGTCCTTAGGAGGTGTTGTCCAGTGGTTCACGGATGCTCTGATCAGGGCTTCTAGCAGAGTGGCACGCTTCAGGAAGAGTTCTTAGCTGGTTAGGGACTAGCTCCCAGAGTGAGGCTGAAGGGGGCTGCAAGGGTAAGTACCTAGAGCTGCAGCTAGTACCTGCCACTGGTGGTGCAAGGTACTTCCTGTACGATATCCTGGTATCCCATGAGCCATCTCTGCCAGCAGCTACCCCTAGGGGCAAATAAGGCCAGAGCCATCCTGACCACTGATCTCCAGAGACTGGACCATACATCAAAGTACATAGCATTACTGGAATACATTAATAAAGATATAGAGTATACAGAATACATAGCATGGAGCCATAGCATCAAGGTAAGGAGGCCGGCCGTTCCATTCAAGGCGCTCATTGAGAACCACCCCAAGGTAACGTACCAAAGGTGCCTGCTGCCACGACAACTCCATTGACGGCAACAAAGGCAGGAGTACGGCTCCTTGCTCGCGTACGAACAAAAACAACCAGCTCCGTTTTCGCTGGTCCAAGTTGCAAACCCCTGTCAGCAAGACGTGCAACAGCTACACCCAGAGCCACCTGAACATGAGGCAGTACTTCTGACACAGACGAACCCACAAACCACATCGCAACGTCGTCCGCGTAACAGACAATGTTAGTAGACAGACTAAGCTCCTGCAGTACATCATTGATCGCAACAGCCAACAACAACGGACTCAGACAGGAGCCTTGCGGTAGGCCTCTGTTAGAAACAGCCTCGGAAGACCAGAAACCGTTGATCCACATCACAAACCGTTGCTCTCCTAACAGAGCAACAATAGCAGCCGTCAGACCCTCACCAACGCCCATACCCTCGACAGTCGCCTTGACCCAGTCAATCCGGACCATGTCATAGGCGGCTATAATGTAGAGGAACACAGCAACCGCCATGTTGCCATGTGCCCACGCCTCATGAATACCAGTCAACAGATACAAAACCGCATCTTGAGCACTGCGACCCGGTCTGTATCCAATCTGGACAGGAGAAAAACAGTTGTTATATTCTAAATCCCACTTCAATCTCCTGACCAGCATTCGCTCATACACCTTTCTAACGCGTGAAAGAAGAGCAATCGGCCGATAATTAAGCAGGCATGATCTGTCGCTCCCAGGCTTGTGAAGCGGCACACAAATCGCATAAAGCCATGACGAAGGAACGCCCCCACCATCAAACATCTGAAAAATGGCCACAAGCGCCTCCTTACCCCGGTCGGACGCTGCACGGAGGTCTCTGTCCGAAACTCCATCAATCCCCATCTTACTACCGTCCTTACACTTCAACAGCGCCTCGGTAAACTCACTATTAATCCATGGCAGATCAACTGCACGGTGGCTGCCCACCACATGGCAATGTGTATACACTCGCAAAACGCCAGTTGTAAGCATCAGCCATGGATTCAGCACGCAAAATCTGGGGCTGCAAATCAGCGACATGTAAATCGTAAACCCACTGCTGAGACACCCTCACCCTTTCACCGCACAGAATTTTCCACGCACCAGCGAGCAACCCAGTCCCTTTAATCTAATCACACAGACTGTTTCCGTACGTGCTTTTCTCCTTCCTGATGAGGAATGACGACTCAACAGCCGTGCCACGGTACACCAGCCAGTGCTCAATTACACGGGTGACGCTTCCACCACCGATATGCTGCTCGCCTGTCACGCACTGCAACCGTGCAGACACTAGTCCACCAACATGGGTGTACCTCATCTACAACCAGCTTCTCGTTGGCCTTTTTCTGTACGTACTCTCTAATCCACGGTGCCATCACCCCGTTGCACACAGTCGGTCGAGTATTGGCTGCAGCACCACTGGAAGGTGGTCACTGCCTCGGTGGTCATCGAACACTACAAATTTATAACCACTATCCAACCCTCGTGAACACAGAAATAAGTCTAAAACCGATTTCTGCACTCGCCCATTCTGCCACTTGACAAACGTGGGCGTTCCATCCTGCACAATCGTCAAATCAAGAGCAATAATTGCTGCAGACAACCGCCATCCCTTGGTGTTGATACTAATGGAGCCCCAATCAAAATGGTGCGCTTTAAAATCTCCACCAAGGACACATGGAGACGAAAATTGTTGAAGCCATGTCACCCATTGTAACTGTGTTGGGGCGCCAACAGCATGCACAAACACAATTTCAACCCATTGATCCTTCATCCACACCTTAATAGAACATGCATCTATTTCTTGAATGGGAGAGCGTATAATCGACACCACATATGGAACAGACCACTTAACCCAAATCCCCACTCCCTTTCCTGAATAAACAAAATCTGCCTGAAAAGATACCGCATTTAAATTTGATTCGCCGACCCAGCCAGTCTCTTGAATGCCCAAAATATCAACACACTGCAACAACTTTTCCACTTCCTCTATTACTGCGCATCCCACGCGCATTCCAAGACACTATAGTAAACAAATTGAATGCGCCCAAATAGATTAGGTTAGGTCAGGTTAGGATGGATCCCACCCTAGAATGGCTGGACTACCCCAAGCAGCCTACATGCTGTTAAAAATTTTTTTTAAATGGTATATTTTTAAAAGACGGAAGGACTTGGGACCACCAACACAGTTCTCAAAAGGGAAGAAGGGTGGGGGGGGGGATGCTGGTGAAAAAAAAACATTAGGTGTCCGGGAGTAAAGGACGTTTCAGAAATACGTGAAGCGGTTCCTCATCAAGCAATCTACGAAAGGTCAAAACCGACAGTGCAGACACAGTCTTTACACTGAGTGCGTTCCAAATAGGAACCGCACGAACCGAGAAGAAATGCCGGCGACAGTCAAGGTTTGATGCAGGTATGGCCAATTTCCACTCGTGACCGCATGTACAAATAAGGCGTTGTGCAGGATTGAAAAATGGAAGGTCAGTGCCGATTAAATTATGAAGTATCTTGTATGTAAGTACGAGATCGGCTTTTATGCGTCGCAGTTCAAGTAACTCCAGACCCAATCTTGCAAGTCTTTCACGATAAACAATTTCCCGGAATCCAGGGAGATATTTTGTATAACGGCGCTGGACTTTCTCCAAGAGGTCAATATCTTTGGCCAGGTAGGGGGCCCATACAGGTGCAGCATATTCCAAGATAGGACGCACAAACACCTTGAACGCCCAAATCATGGTGGCAACACACCCAGATAAAAAAAAAAACACCTATTTATAATCATGGGGCCGCGGATTGCTGCAGTGGCAACTTTCTGGCAGTGTAAGGACGGTTTTAAATTCGTAGTGAACCAAATTCCTAGGTCCCTAACCTCTTCAGTTTGGGGTAAGGTCTCCTGATTAAGGAAGTACTGGGGACACTTATTTGCAGTTCCCACATGAAATGAGGAACATTTTTGAGACCACATTTTGAGAAATGTGGTTCGAGATTGGGAGCTGCCACCTTCGGGACCACGCAACAACACTGTGAATATGGGCATCCAATTCGGGTGACGGGTGAGAAGATAAATTTTCGACTCCGATCTTCAGGTGCTCTGCGAACTTCCATCCAAAGGTACAAGCATCTCCTATCATAAGATCATTTATGTAGATCACAAAGAGGATGGGTCCGAGAACTGAACCCTGTGGTACACCATGGGGAACACGTTTCCATTGTGAAGACACATCCTCAACCATCACCCTCTGTGTGCGCTCCACAAGGAAAGCTGCAAACCAGTTTTTTAGGTTACCTTCAATACCACAGCTACTAATTTTAAGAAGACGTTTTCTATGAACAACCGACTCAAAAGCCTTTTTTAAATCGAAATAAATGACATCCAGGGGGGCCCCAATATCCAATGCGAAGGTCCACCTATCCAAAACCGCCAGCAGCTGGTGGGTCGCAGATCTATTTGGAAGGAACCCAAATTGATCGTCACTAATTACTGGATGTTCATTAAAGAAATTTAAAATCTTGTCCCGTATAATCAATTCCACACATGTGAGGTCAATTGGTCGATAGTTGCATGGATCAGAGGGAGACCCCTTTTTTTTGTCGGTATTACGTTTGCCCTGCTCCACATGCTGGGGGGAGCTTTTTTTGTGCAAAGGAAAAAAAGAAGATAATAGATAGGGGGTATGATATTACATTTCCCAGCTATGGTACACGTTTCATGTAATTTTATCTTAATCTGTCGCATGCCAGTGTCACACAGAACCCTATTTCGTACAACTAGTTTTTCAAACGTGTCTGCTTCTACCACACCGACCTCTTCAAAGGCTCTGCTCACATCTGCTACTGTTAT
>JAHWFP010147078.1:0-10160 GCA_023313725.1 Lithobius niger
GAGGTTATTGCCCGACGGGCTAATGGTGAAAATGTAGGTATTCGCAGTGGCAAGGTCGTTGTGCTGGAGCCCAACCAGCCCAGCCAGGGCAAAACTCGTGGAACCTCCAATGTCACTAATACGGCCACTGCCGGTACTTTAACAGGTCAACCCAACTGTTCTCACCAAGTGTCAAACCCCCTACCGTATCTTACCTCTGAGGCGACAGGCACCCCTAACACCTTCACATCCTCTTCGGGAACCTCGTCAAACGATAACTCCCACCCCACGGGTACCATACTGAACCCCGTACCCCGAATTAACGATTTCATTCCACATGTTTCTCCGGACTCGCTTAACCAAAATCACACTACCTCCTTCCCTTTGGGTCAAAATTTGCTTCCTCGCCCCCCCCCCCTCCCCACAACATACAACACACGTCACCGCTTGAAATCCACCAACAAATAAAAGTAATATATACAAATGCACAAAGTATCAACAATAAGTATTCTGAAATTGAAGCACTGCTTGCCTTGCATCGCCCTACAATCCTTGCTCTAACTGAAACTTGGCTTCATGAGAACTGCACGCCTCCCCAGTTTCAGCAATATAACCTGCTCTCACGGAATGACAAACTCGGTCACCATATTGGTGGTACCGCTATTTACATGTGTTCTGAATTTCCTTCCAGTGCCTTTGGCGTTACTGATTATGGCTTTGAAAGCTCTAGCTGGATTACCTTCCATGCGAATACTACAAAATTTGTCGTCGGCGTAATCTACCGTTCTCCCAATTCAAGTCCCGATAATAATGCAAAATTACTCCAAATGCTCAGATCGGTGCAAAGGCATAATTTAATTCTTCTTGGTGATTTCAACTATCGTGATATAGATTGGTCTCTTTTCTGCGCACCAGCTTCCGCCCAAGATTTTTTGGAACTTGCCCTTGAAATGTCACTCACACAACACGTAACCAAGCCCACGCGAGGCAGTTCGTTATTGGATCTGGTCTTGACATCGGACAACGAAATTGTTACGGATATCGAGCACAACGGTAAACTGGGGGCTAGCGACCATGACATTCTGGTTATAAACCTTGGTTTAAACTTCTCTTTAACTGCTAAAACGATTCAACGATATAACTTTAAAAATGTCGTTCCGACTTTTCAATCTAATATCACCAGGCTCTGGAACCACTTTGATGATGCAGGGGCAGTCTGGATGGCTTTCTCCAGTATGGTTAATAAAACTCTTTCCTCTTGTTGTTGTAATTTCACTTATACTCCCAGCTCTAAGCCCAAATGGATGAGCGATGCTACTGCAGCTACACACCGCAAATGCAGACGTTTATAGTCCCATTATAGAGTTACTGGCAATCACAACATCTTGAATTTATATGAACTATTGCATTCTACCCTTTCTCTTAACCTCCGACATGATAAACAGCGCTATGAACAGAATCTTGCTCTTAATGCCTCGTTCAATAGTAAATCCTTTTTTCAGTATGCTAAATCCTTCAAAAAAACCGGTCCTGTTGTTGGCCCACTTTTAGACCACAGCTTGCAGCTCATCGCTGACCCATTGGGCATGGCAAACGTACTTTGCGCTGCCTTCGCGACTAACTTCGCATCCTACGGTGCTACGACGCAACACCTTCCAATGCTTACACCTCACCACACAAACATACCGTCTCTAACCTTCACTGTTGAAACCCTTAAATTGGCTTTTTCCGAATTAAACCCTAGTTCCGCTACTGGCCCTGATGGCATCCCTGCCACCTTTCTCATAAACTGTCAGGTCCCATTACTGCCGGTCTTAACACGATTATTTAACCTTCAACTCTCACAGTCTTATGCACCCCCACTTTGGCGTACAGCTACAGTTACCCCACTCTTCAAAAAAGGGCCCCACACTAATCCTATAAACTACTGTCCAATTAGTATCACCTGTCATCTATCCAAATTATTTGAAACTGTAGTTAAGGCACACATTACAGAGTTTCTCGAAGCACAAAATCTTATCTCAGTTAACCAACATGGATTCAGATTTGGACATTCAACCGTTACAAACCTTTTAGCTTTTTATCATCAAATCTATCCCTGTTGACAGTCTGTATATTGATTGTATGAAAGTGTTCGACAAAGTCCCTCATCATTTGCTGTTACATAAACTTAAACATATTGGCATTGTTGGGCCCATTCTTCAGTGGATCAGCAACTGGTTACATGATCGTACACACTGTGTTGTTGTTGCCGGTTCTTGCTCTACACCAGCACCCGTTTCCAGTGGAGTAGCTCAAGGTTCTGTCATCGGTCCCTTACTCTTTCTAATCTATTTCAATGATTTTGGACATTCAACTAATAGCAAAACTGTTAAATACGCAGACGATTCTAAACTTAACCGTCCTATTATGACCAACTTCGACCATGATATTTTGCAGAAGGACATGGATAACCTTTACTTCTGGTGTGAAACATGGTGCATGCCCGTACATCCTGACAAATCCTTGTTAATGCATTTTGGCCGCAAAAATCAAATTCTCCCATACTTTTGGGGAAAACAACGTCTATCTGCAGACACACAGGTCACGGACCTTGGTGTTATTATTGACATTGATATATCCTTTAGCAAACACATTATAAATAACATACGTAAAGCTACGGCTGTGGTTATGATGATTAATAGAACTATTGTTTCCAGAACCACAGAAGTATATCTTAAGCTCTACTTATCTCTTGTCACACCAATACTAGAATATGCTGTTGACCTCTGGTTTTCTGGTCTGATTAAATATATGGCGCCCCTTGAAAAGGTTCAGCGACGTGTCACTAAAAACACCATTGGACTATATCACGTTCCTTATAACCTTCGGCTTCAACGCCTGAACCTACATTCTCTTTGGTGGAGGTTCACACGGGGCAGCCTAATCACTACCTACAAAATTATTCGACAAAATTTCGGCGGCCCGCAATTACAGAATATATTCATTTTCAACAGATCCCGCAACACCAGAGGTCATCCCTTTAACATTTTTTTCCCAGCAACATAATCACAATAGAGCTAAACATTTTTTCTTCAACAGAGTTATTTCACTTTGGAATACACTTCCAGCAGAGATCGTCCTTGCCAGCTCTGCTAACCTCTTCAAAAACAATCTTGACTGCTTTTTCCGTACTAATACAACCATGATATTCCACTATGTGTAGCAGGTTTACTTTACTTATCTTGTCTAACCGCATCCAATTACAGGTCCCTGGATTAAATTTCAAGGTGTGTTCCACTCAGTGAGTATGTGCATGTTCCATTTTTGTTAAAAGCATGAATTTTGTTTTTGCAACATGTAAATTATGCTACGGCTTCTTACAGCTTCTTATCATGCTTTTGCATTATTGCGTTGTTTGATACTGTCATTGAATTTGTTGAATAATAGAAAAATATTTTTGTATATTATTAACTGTATTGCATCACCGGTTCCATTGTTGAAGATCTATATTTGCAAAGAAGTTTTTCTGCATGATATATAATTAACTTTAAATACTTCCTTAGTGCATGTTTACTCGTTGATTATCTATACTAGCAATATTGCATGATATTTTTAACTATCTATAAACCATTCCTTAGTACATGTGTATCTGTAGTGACGCTTGTTTTGATTATTTGCACCTATATGTAATGAATCATATTAACCGTGTATAGAATGCTTGTTCTTTGTGTGCTGCCCAGCCTCAGGCATTGCGGCTATCTTTAAAATAAAGTTAAAGTTAAAGTTATTAAATCAATTCACCCACAACCATGTGTGTTTGTTATTAAAATATTGTCCATACTGCAAAGCATTTTTTTAAATTAACGTTTAAAATTTTAAAAAGAATTAATAAAAAAAACATAGAATAACCAAGAAAACTTCCAAATTTTAGACCTGCAGGGCAGAACTAATATATGGCAGAAGCATCGTCATGTTTGCTGCGTAGCTCGCATTTGATGCTATCCGTTTAGCTAGCTGGAGGAACAAGTATAATGGCATATTTGGTCAAACCAATGCTTTGAGAGTGGAATTTACAGACCTAAAAATTCGCCTTTTTTTATTTGTTCATAACTACTGCAATTTTGAGCAAGTGGAATATTTTCTTTTCAGATTTATATAGTTCTTTCTCCTTCGGTATCTGGGTAGCTTTGCGTGAAACGACACAAGACAAGCTGAATAATAAAAGTAACATTTTTTGTGGCAGTAAGATGGTAACTGTTAGCATACGTACTCTGTACTTTTACTACAATAGCTCTAGACAAATGTTATTGTAGGCAAAATAAGGCAATAAGTATCAGCGTCGAGCATTCACCACAATTCTATTGTAGTGGACATTTAGGCTACATCGCAGCGCCTTAAGGGTGTCAATCCTACACCTGAAAATTTCAATTAGTAGATGCCTGGCTGTCATTCCAATTGTTTTACAGGCAGAATTGAGCTGTGGGATGAACGTTTTGTAGTGTGGTCAGCTTCTCAAGCACTTCTCTTGTTTTTCGAAACGTGATTTTGACTCTGCGACATCCCGCATCAAATGGTCCAAAATAACCCAAACTGTTTAATGCTGCACCTTTTGGAAGGGGAGTGTTGAGTATCCTGGAACGTTTGCCAACGTAGCCAACGTAGCAAACGTTTGTGGAAATTTTTCTTTCTTTGTTTTGTTATTGCCAGTTTCGTGTGGTTTTGTTGTTATTGTCAATTTGGTTAGGTTACGTTTGGTAGGTTAGGTAGGTTGGTTAGGTAGGATCGTTGAGATTTCTTTGTGGGTGAAACCTATAAGGAAGGCAGTTCTGAGTAGAGGCAATATCTGCATTCTAAATACCAAAGAAAATATTATTTCACCACTACTATTGGTAACGTGTCGGTCGTTGTCTCTCACTTTACTTACTAGATGTAACGTGTCAGTAATTGTAGTGACCATCTTCTAATTGTTCCTACTGGTTGGCCTCCAGCACCGATTAATTCCAAAGCTGATTCGCCAGCCTTAGCTGCTGGATATTTCGTTGTCGGGATTTTTACTGTCGGTATTTTAACCCGTCGGGATTTAGACTGTCGAGATTTTACCCGCCGGGATTTAAACTGTCGGGATTTTGACTGTTGGGATTTTGACTGTTGGGATATTGGTGTCGGGATTTCAACTGTCGGGATTTAGACCGGACCCCCTACTCCTGTATAAGATGGCTAGGCAAAGAATCGTCAGATATCTGGTCGTAATTTACCAACTCCTTTCTCCTTTTTCGAAGATATGGTTCCTACGAAACTTTACCTGAGATATTCAACCTGCAACCAAACATCTTGCTAAGATGTCTAGTGCAGAGAATTATCCATCTGATTTCAGCAAACCAGTGAACAGGCAGAAGCCCGGATGTCAGACGTCAGTTCTGATAATTCACAAGATTATAACGACACTTTCTCTCTTGTTGAATTTTTAAGCAGATCTAAAGTGGGCGTATGACTCTGCTCTTGGACTGGATGGCATTCACACAACCAAATGGTATATGATTTGTCAATGGCTTCTAACAAGTTTGTCTTAAAATTTGTCAACCATGTTTAGACACAGAGCTATTTACCAAAAGCGTGGAGGGAAGCAATTCTCCTCTCCATTTTGAAAGCCAGTAAGGAGCCTTTAAGTCCATCAAACATTCGGCCTATCACTCTTACTGGGAAAAGAAATCTCAGACTAGCTCTCTTTTCAAGCTGCTTGAGTGGATGATTAGTACACAACTAGTTTGAAGGTTGGAAACTCAGGTTGGTGTGTTCTCAGTCATGCAGAGTGAATTTCGTTGATACTGTTATATCCTTGATCACTCGCTATCACTGGAATCGAAGAGACATGAAGCTTTCCCTAAGAAGTAGCACTTAGCCACTGTGGAGAAACTTGCAACACCTCCTAGCGATATAAAATTGTCAGGACTCTCCTGCACGGTGGCTTCCCATGTTTCATGGATGCCTCTTACCTGCAAGAGACCAGAGGGCCGCAAGGTTGCGTTTCACCCAACGGAACACATAGTTCTGCGTTATAGATCACATTCTTTGATTTGATACACTACCCAGCCAGACCCATATTTCTGAAAAGTATTTAAATATTCGATTATGTTTTCTATGGCAGAGTTATTTCATATTCTAAATATTCGAGGTTCAATATACGACGAATGGTGCTGCATAAAGTTACATTCATACGTTTGACTTCTCAGTCAAAACGAATTTTTCCCCGAGTTACCTCTACACACATTACAAATTTATTTGTGCGAGTTCGCATAGAAGTGCTTTAAAGAGATCTGTAAAATGAGGCCTCATACCCACCAAATATTCTATTATATTATGCGTATCAGAAGAAACCATATATGTGCAACGTCTGAAGAAGGAATTATACAAAGACACCAGTCTACGATATGGTGGTGGTGGTCAAACCTCAGCCCGCAAATTGGACATGTAACGAGATATCTGCGACGATGACGTCACAGATTGATATTTATTCTAAAGGCGCATGGCTTACTTTTAAAGAGGAGACTGGTGGCGCACTTGTTTCAGAGTTTATTTGCCTAAGGACAAAAAAGTATTCATTCGAATATTGTGGAAATGTTAAAAAGGTGGGCAATGGCGTTCAGAAGAATGTGCTGAACAATACTGTGATGTACGAGGTCTATTTTACCTTTTTACATGAACAACGAACCTTTTCATACTACCAGGTGATCATTCACAGTTGTAGAAGGAGTTGTTTACTGTGTTGGCCTTGCCCGCTTTGAGGGAAAGCATTATGTGTGAGATGATGGTGTAAATAGGATCCCTTATGGAAATCATTTGCTTAGGCAATCCCTTTAAACTGGCAGTTGTAACTTTTGTATGTATTTTTCATCTTTTTGAAAATACCTGACTGAAAATAGCCTCTACTCCTGTTGGCTGGTGTCTCGATTAAGTAAACATGACGGAGGAAGTTGTGTGTCCGCCTCAGTCTACTTACATGTTATGAGTTAGTAGTATGGATCAATTATGTTCTTGCTTTACCATTACAAATGGCATTACCACCGAGTTCGTTTACTAGCCTTGGCAGAGGCTCAATTTACTTTCATTAAACATCCATTTAGGCAGGCAGCCACTAAAGGGTCGTTCCGCTAGCTGGCTTTGTCGAGGGTAGGAGGTTTTATGGAGCCTTACATCATCCACGTGATATTAATGGGATGTATTTTTTTTTTTTTTGGGCACGAATAAACAAAAAGGAGGTTTTTGAGTAGAATAGCATTGTTAGCTGTTCGGACCCCCTTACACATGTTTTGGTTGCCTATGTTACGTGGTTGACCTTTGACACCATGTTTTGACGTGTCTTGACTTGTTGGTGGTGCGTAGACACTTTTTAACACGTGTTAGAGCCAAACCAGTATCAAAACCAAAACCGACACCATTTTGGGGCTCGATCATTTTGGGTCTGCCAATGGGTGCTGCCATCTTGGAACATGACATCACTTCCGGTCAGGTCACGTGACCTATTACATAACTTCCGACTGGGCCATGTACTACTAAGGTGGGCCGACATTAGACGGTGTGCAGGGTCTCAATTCAGGATATATAGAAATCACTGGTACAGTGCACTTCAACAGTGCACTACAACGGTATTATTATTTGGGGTGGTCTAGTTACGTATATACATGTACATAGCTACATGTTCCACCCTATGCCTTAATCGAAACTAAAACTATCATGAGATCTGCAGTATCAGTATACAGTATCGGTATCCAGACCAGAAGCGCCACTATTAAACTAGAAGTTTGTCATTACATCACAGTATTGACCCTTTCTCTGTTCCACCATTGCATTGTAGTATAGACTTTATATAAACTACGGTAGCTCAGTGTACTGCACAGGTATATCGGCATGCTGCAGGATTAAAAACACTGAAGCAGTTTCGTAATACTACGGAAAGCAATACTACACAAAACGAACAGCAACACAATTTAAAATGAAATATTTTTAAAGTTGCCAACCAGCCTAAAACTGAATCTCAAATTCATCGCTGGTGGGCAAGTTTAAAATTAGTGGTTGGCAAGATTAAATGTCTGGTGGGCACTAGTGTCCACCAGTTAGTATGATTGAAAAAAGACCCTGAAGTGAATGGTGAATGGCGGATCGAATCCAGCGACCAACTAAATTCCATGTAGAAGCAAAAATAGTTTAAAATGGTCTAATGTTGCAAAAAACTTACAAACCAGCACGGAAGATATCTACTTATAGAAGCAGATATCTAGCAAAAGGAATTAAATGCACTTTAATAGTTATAGTACGTGCTGAGTGCTTGTTTTTAACTGTGTTTGGACGGGATATACTATCTCACTAATCATTTTACGATAGGTTTTGTTGCTTGACAGCTAAATCACTTTTGTTGTAGGCTTAAAATGTGAACGTTTTAATCCATTATACATACTTACTTAATATCAATTTGATAGAACACTCTTGTACGTCAAATGGGTAAGCAGCAAAATTAAAATTGCATTCGATACAAAACGATTTGCTACAACAAAAAAGTGCAGTATATCATTAGAATGTAAATAGTTTCTGAAGTTACACAATAATAATGGCAGTTAACCAGTTATAAATCATTCAACTTTCATCGTGTGAAAGTCTGTTGAAAGTCTGTTAGTAATATTGCCATTAACCAGCCACATTCTTGTTTTTATATAATGAATTTCCTTGATATGTTGAGCCTTGCATTAAAATCTATAAAAGAAAAGAATAATGCTTTTATGTTCAGTACGGGACTGACAAAAGGCGAAAAGCAAGTGGGCTGAATGTATGTGGGCGGCGAGACGATTCAGATCTTATCCCCAAATTAACTACTAATCCTACCTATTAAAAAGGAGAGAAGTGGAATTATGTTCTATCGCAGTCTTACATTTAACTGAAAAAGCATTACATCAAAATAGGGCGCTCGAAGGAGAATGCCATATTTTGCCTCTTTTTTGGGGGAAATATTAATTTTGTATTTGGCCAACTGCCGTATATGACATTTTGTTAAATGTTGTTGACGTTTTGAATCTTTACATCGCCATGGGAACATCAAAATCAAAGGGTGAAGGATTATAACTGGTTTTATGAACAGTGACAATCGGCGTTCTTTAAATTATGTCGTAGGGTAAAACTCAATCCAGCATCAAATGCATCAAACGTATGAAAACAAACACATTTGTCGACTGACCTATCAAAATATGAAATACATCCTTTTTTTAAATTAATAATATGGTGGATTTATTTTTTAATTTGTCATAGGCCTGCACTCAATCTTAATGTGGTCAGCACTCTTCATAACTAGTAGAACTAAAAGAGAAGTTTCAGCCATTAAGACTCCTTCAGATTTTAGGTAGCCAAGTGCTTTCACCTTATAAGGCATCATCAGTGCTAAAAGGGAAAACAAAACCAAATAAAGATCTTCCCGAAGCATTAAAGTATAAACACACTCTTCTACATTATGTATTCATACCAATTTTGTAAACAATCAAGACTCACTTTTGATCTTGTCGAGTGCACAACATTCACTGCCAAAATTCAAACAAGTATTTTCCACTGTTTCAACAATGTCTCCCTCTGGTGCGAACCACCAAGATAATTGACAGACCCAGTCGCACCATCTATGAATAAGGCAATGAACTAACAGGAAAAGCAAAATAAAGAATAAATGAAAAGCTAGTTACATTTTCCGAATACCATTATAGTTGCCTAAATTTTCCATTCGTACATTCCTATTCATAACCTGGGGCCAGCACAGCCTTTAATGCACAAACTTTCACAAATTTTCCTTTTTCCAGTAACAATTGTCATTTTTTACAACACTAACCCCTTCCCCATCAATGTTGTGGTGGGGTCAACGTGAAGAAGAAGCTTTTAATGACATTAAAAGTGCGCTGTTAAAGGCCCCGATTCTTGCTTACCCTGACCCAAAGCTCCCTTGGGCAATATTCTCGGATGCATCCGCAGGTGGTTTGGGAGCGGTTTTGTGCCAGAAGGCTCCTGATAGCAAACATTTTGTCACTGTCGATATGGCGTCAAGGAGATTGTCTGCGGCAGAACGCAACTATACCGTTTCTGAACGAGAACTGTTAGGATCGATTTTTGCACTAAAGAAGTGGCGTCATCTAGTGGAGGGAGGCAGCATCACAATTTTTGTTGATCATGCC
>JAHWFP010147079.1:11348-28791 GCA_023313725.1 Lithobius niger
CTGATGGCTTACATGTTTTTTTTTCTTGTATCTGTTCTTTTAGAGCATACAGTTTTTTTTTTAGGCTTACATCTGTATTTTACACGCTTAAGCGTTTTTTAATACTAAAACGTATGATATTACGTTTAGTCAAAACTATAATGATAATAATAGTAATAGAACATTTGCTTACAAAGCAAAACAGGTCAGGCAAAGATCGCTGATATCGCTTGCTGCCAGCCTAATTTAACTAAATTCCAGTGAAAATGTTATCAGCATGCATAAAAACAAAATAAAGTTGGGCTTTAGTAAGTTTGTCTATGTAAAAATGTTGTCAATTCCTCTAAATTTAACAAACGTCTAAAAATACCAATAGACCCCGCAGTGACAGTATCGTTTTTTAGAGAATTCCATGCAGGGACCACCCTTACAGCTAAGAAATGTCGCCGATAATTTAACCTGGATGGTTGTGTAACTGGCCTTAGTGAATGCTGTAAACTACATTTGCAAATTTTATACTAAGTTTATGTAACAAAACCATGTGTCGCAGACAAGAGCAAATCTAGTGGCAACATACATCTTTATTAATATCATGCTAAGTTCTTTTACACAGATCACCAATTAAATTATGAGGAAAAATCGAAGAAAAAAACCTATTTTTCGGCCTTGATGATAGAAGCGATTTAAAAAAAAAATTCAGATAACGACGAAAAAACGCTTTCGCACCATCCAGGTTTGGAATGAGTTTACAATTAAAATAGTACAATTTTGTAATGTGTACTACTGGAATCACATCATATTATACAAAAATGTTATTTCTACCTGACCAAAAAAAAAATATCTATATATACATAGATATACTTTAGTATTTTGTGTAGTAGCCAGCAGCCTCCTGAACAGCAGCAATGCGTCCTGGCATTGACTCAGTTAGCTGGTGGCAGAAATCATTATCGTCTTGAAGAGTGTCCCATTCGTTTGATAGTGCTTGCCATAACTGTTCAGATGAAGGGAAGATGCCATGGCCACTTAGACGTTTTTTAAGCAGGGCCCATACGTGTTCAATAGGGTTCAGGTCTGGAGACTTAGGTGCCCATGGAAGCAGATGGCCATGATTTCCTGCGATTTCTTCTCCGTTTGGGCCACACCACAAATGATCTGTCATCCACTCTTTAACAATGTTCGCTGTGTGAATCGGTGAGCTGTCCTGTAGAAAATAAAACCCTTCAGGAAACATTGCTGTAGCTTGGGGCAAAAGGAGATTTTCCAACAAGTCCACGTAGGAGTTGCTGTTGAAACGGCCGTGAATTCTATGTATGGATCCAACACCAGCTGTCGTCATACACCCCCACACAGACACACTTTTTCGGCCAGACTGCTTTAATTTCTGGATGAATCGTGGCTCTAACGCTGCTCCAACTGGACGATAGACGTAAAGTTTTCCATTTGGGCCCGTCCAGAACGTTGATTCGTCCGTGAAGAAGGTAGTTCCCCAATGATCAAAATTTCGCATGTTAGCTGCCCATTCCAAGCGTCTTTCTGCATCTCGTGGAAGCAATATTTCTTTCTTCCGAGCAACGCACCTATGGAGACCTCCTTCTCGTAATCGTCGTCGGATTGTTCGTACTGAAATTGGAAGATCCAGTAGTCGACGGATATCTTCGGCAGTCCGAGTGGGATCTTCATGGGATGCCAGCAAAATATCTATGTCTACTTCTTGTGTCGTCACACGGTTTCTTCCTCCTGTGTTGTAGTTTGGTTGAATAGAATCTGTGGCTGTCCATCGATGCAGCCAAGATCTCACAGTTCGTCTATCACGTCCAATAGCATTTCCAATTTCAGCAGGTGCCCATTCTCGGGCTGCTAACTCTACCATACGAATCCGGTCGTGTTCGGATGTTAGAGGCATCACAAACAACAGGAGAACTAACAAAACTACGAACAAAAGAAGTTGTTTGAAAGCATCCTAGAACGTGCAACAATACGCCCAGTTTGGCGATCGTCTTGTAGCTGCTACACTGCACGTAATCTGCTATTGTTTCAACCACTCATTACTTTTAAAATCTGTTTGAGTATTTCAGGAGAGTTTAGGAAGAAATATTAAAAAATAATAAAGAACAGCAAAAAGAGATACAGTTTAAATAAATGTAATACAAGCGTATTTACGTTGCCTTTTGGACTTATAAGTCAGACTGCCTCAGCGGGGAATCGAACCCGGGACCTTTGAAATCAAAGGCCAAGGTCCTACCGCTGAGCCATACTGACACGGCCCTAAAGGTTCCGGGTTCGATTCCCCGCTGAGGCAGTCTGACATATAAGTCCAAAAGGCAACGTAAATAGGTTTGCATCCGTATTTATTAAACCAATCTCCAGCCCATTGGCTGACAATCCCGTATAATACAAGCGTATTCAGCGTAGAATTTTCAAATTAAATAAAAAATAAAGAGGATTTAAAGAAAATTTAGAAAGATTTTTGAATAAGCAGCAGTAGCTACGAGTTCCTCATCAGATTTCACTGCACTTTATTCAGTCAGCACACATTTTTAAGTTTTTTTTTACAACTAATTTCTTTGAGCCTTAAGTCAGCCGAAGCAACTTAATGCTTGTATGGCTGAACCGGTTCAATTTTGAACATTACCAGACTTTTTAGAGAAGAAGAAATATCTGGTAAAGGGAGGTGCCAACCCGGGGATTTGATCCGGGAAACCTCTGATCATCGTAGGGGCCGAATATTTGTCCAGAATTTGCCACAATAGTTCCCCATGGCCTTTTTAATCTAGTTGTTTCCAAAAAAATTATGAATCCGTAGCTTTCATTACTTGTTTAATTAGAAACTATAAACAAGCTACTTTTTGGAATTACATTTATACAGTTACTGTTACGACATTCTTTTGCAAACCATTCTAGACTACCGTAGTTTACTTGAAAAATGCTTGCCGGGCAACAATACAGGCTCGAGCTAGCAATTAGCCAGCGCACACTCACGCCCCATTCAGCCTATTGTTGGAGCTCTTGAGGCTGCAAAACCTTTTGGCCGCGACTGTACCTTGGTTGCTCTTCTGCTTGAAATTCATGAAATTAAACCTCCGGAGGCTTTGTTTTGTCGTCGAGTGAAAAAAGAGATACGTAGCATGAAGCCATTGTTGTTAAATTTTAATAATTTGGTGTCAATGCAGTGTTTTAAGTTTTGAAATACACCTATTGCGTGTCACACGTACCTTTCACAGATCAGTCCACATGCTAGAGCAGTTAATTTTTGGGGTGTAAGTAGCGCAACTGGTGGCAGAATCGGTGGCTAACTGGACGACGCGTTGAATTTCTAACTTTAAGCCTCTACATCCAGGTAGTCTTCGTTAGATTAGGCTAAGTTCAGGGACGTGCAAACAGGAAGGGGGGGGGGGTTGTGAGCAGGGGGGCTGTAGCCCCTGCCCACATGACAAAGTGCCCCTTTCTTTTCTGAAAAAGTGCCCCTTTCTTTTCTGAAAAAAGTGCCCTTTTCGGTGGAGCGGTGGTGTGAATGAGCCAAAAAAAAAGCTAAAAAAGTACAATAACGGCTAAGAAAGTGGTGCGAAGAGGGGCAGAAATGGTTAAAGTCCCACAAAAGGTGGTAAAAAGAGGTTAAAACACCCAATAAAAGGTAAAAAGGTCCGCAAAAAAAGAGTTTCCCCTTGCCTATTGGGGGCCTGTCCACGTCCCTGGCTGAGTTGTTAGTTTTCTCAGGTGTCTTGGTCCAGTGCCATATCTAGGGGAAATGTTTGGAGCATGCCGAAGAAGGCCAGCTAAGGGGTGCGGGGTAGCGCTCGTAGCACCGCTAGCAGGAGCTCTTGAAGCTGAAGCATTTTACGATATACCAACTCAACTGCTGTATCTGGCGTATGAAAAATGCTTTTTCACATATTTTCGACGCGTTTATTTATTTGGCCATATTATGACAAATTTTTTAAAACGTGTGATTATTTTATGAACACGTTGCTATTAATGTAACACGCTATTTACGAATAGCAGGAAGCACCTTGTGTGAAGGCACACGGTGCACCTTGCAGTTACATAAGCTGCTTGGCGACCGGTCAACTTCCGTCTACACCGGAACTTGCCCGAGCGCCAACAGCCGGGGACGAGGCTACTCTATTGTTCAAACCAGTTAGAGCCGGCTCTTGCCTGTTAGCGGTTACGCAACGTAATGCCTCAGGCGACTTCTATTGTTCAAGCCCACGTATAAATACGAGGGCCTGGACCATGTGAAGCGACTCGGTGTGGGGCAGGCAACTCGAAAGGTTGTCTCCCTGGGCTCTGCTAGGCTTAGACCATAAGCTTCTAAACTTGGGTTTAAGGCCTAATATGTGTTTCTCAGTGCAAGGACCCCTAGCCTTGCATTAAGGAGTAAATTGGTTTGAGATGTTCTGAAATTCAATCGTCTACTCCCTGAGGACGACACATTAACAGCATTTACTCAGCTTAACATTGCGCAAAAAAATGATAAAAAATAAATCTTCGATTAAAATAAAAGTTAATTATTTCGGTTTGGCTAGCTTTCGTTTCGGGGGGGGGGGGGCGCCCTTTGCTTCCTTGGGTGGTTCAGTGGTAGAATGCTCGCCTGCCCAGTGGGGCATCGGGGTTCGCGTCCTGGCCGGGCCAGATGCACAAAATTGCAGAAACGTGGACGTCTAGGCGAAATTAAATGAGATGCATTTCGGATGGCTCAGTGAAAGATGATTCAGTAGTCCACTGAACAGTAGTTTGCTGTTAGACGTTTATTGGTTCAATATTATATTTGATGGACTAGCTTGCCTACCATAGACATAACCCACGTCAATGACTTAAATTGGAACAGTTGGGGAAATTTCGGGATGATATCTTGTAGTAGTTTCTAAAATCGACACAAACGTGTCTGTTGGTCAGAGTGCAAGTTTAGAGAGTACTCTTCCACTTGAAACTTCATAAATTGAAGATATGTGAACTTCAGCATTATGGCTACCGCAAATTCTGACTTAAATCTCAAGAAACTTGAAGAATTTGTTTCTAAGGCAGAGACCTGGTTCTCTTTGTTATGAAAGGGCAGCTTTGATGTATTCATGGTCGCCGACGTGAAAAGGGTACAAATTTTGTTGTCCAGTATCGGTAAAAAGACACTAGCTTTGATTAAGAGCTTGTGCTCCCCATAGCCGCCTAGCTCAGTGGTTTTTATAGATGAGACAATTGCGTTTCAAAAGTGAACCCAGGCTACATAGGAGAGAAAGTTATTGAATGTCCGTTGTAAGTTTGGTGCGTTTCTTAAAGAAGCCATGAGAGATGGAGTCTGTGCAGGTATTAAAATTGTCGTAACTCGAAAGGAGTTAATGTCAAAAGCCTGATGACGTCAGTTTCAACAAAATGAGAATGCTCTTGCCTTTGAACACGCTGAAATAAATGCTGTTAGTTTCCAAGCTGGTTCATCAATGTTTAAAGTGAACGAGAGTGAGGATTCAAAATCGAAAAAAAACATGTCCTGCTATTGTTGTGGCTTATGAGGACACACGAGACCTGATTGCAGGTGTAGGAATAGTTCCTGCAAAGCCTGCGGGGTGTGGGACATTTAAAGGGCAGCTAGCTGTCGGCCGTCAAGTAAGTCTGATGCACGTAGTGTTTGTTCTTCCCATAGGCCTAAAACCTAATAAGGTTCCCATAGTTTCCTAAGTCAAACCGTAAATATGGTAAGAAAGCACATCATGTAGAAGAATCAGGAAATTCTAATTCCAGTTACAATAGAAATGATTCGTAGGCCAGCTTGGCTTCCCAAATAATAGATTAACATCTTCAGCAGTACACAGTACAAAACGGACTGTTGGATGGTCCCTAAATAGTCATATATTAACACTGGAAATAAGCCCAGGTTGTGATTCTGACTGGTATAACACTTACTTCAGTAATGTAAAGTTGAACCCCACACCCGTTACTCTAAATCCTTGGCTGGGGTGGCATTAAAATGTTACAATTAACGGTCAAAGTGAAACTCCTGATGCTATTGTCACTCCAGAGAATCAAACAGCCTTCAAGAACAGAGATACCCACTGACTGGGCTGAGGGATTCCGCTCGGAGAAAAGCGTAGTGGAATTCCTCAGCCTAGTCAGTGGGTATCTCTGCTCTTGACGCCCCTCAAACTCAGAAAATTTCTTTCTCTTCAGGCAGCCTTATTCGGTAAAGACTAGATAGCTGGGTTTTATCTCAACCTGAGTCACTTTTGCAATCCTGAAATCTCTAGACGAGAATTTTTGTTGCTGTCGACATTAACTTGGTTTCTTATGAAGAAATTTTTGGTATACTCTGTTCCACCTCAAGAATAGACCGGATTGGAGGGGATGTTCGGGGAAGGCCAGCTTGGCTTGGGCGGGATAAGCTGGCCAACTGACTTCCACGGGATTAAGTTGAAGATCTGCAGAGAAGCCCAATAATTTCTACTAGGGAATTGGCCAGCACGAAAAAGCTCTTCAATAATTTGTTTTCCAGGTTAAAACAAAAAATCTTATCTTGCTTGTTTTACATTTCTAAGCTTATGTCCGAACAGATTCTAAGGTTAAATTATTTTCAAAGTGGTCGTAGTAATAAGATCAGAATAATAATACAAATTTGAAATTAACAATAGCCAAAAAAAAATTTAAAAATATCCTTGCACCTGTTTTATTAATTCATTTCAGTTGTTAGAAGTGTATGGGAGGAGTAAGTGTGCCTTACTTGGTGTTTTTTTTTTTTTTTTGGGGGGGGGGTGTGCTTCATTTACTTTTTTTCTTTTACAATTTTGGGAGGTTTTCTCTGGCGTTATTTTATCCTGAAATTGTTTCTTCCTCCTAACCTTTCAGAAGCATAATGTAATACAGTAATAAAATAAATTAAAAAAATTTTTTAAACTTAAATTGTTTGCCTTCAAAGCGATTTTATACGCAGTAGGCCTTATCTGTGCAGACAAATAATTAATATCAGAAAGCAAAACAAACAAGGTAAGGTTTTTTTGTTTTAACCTGTAAAACAAATTACTTATGAGTTTTATCCTGTTGCTCGAAACCCTACTAGAAATTAGGCTTCTCTGCAGATCTTCAACTTAATCCCGTGGAAGTCAGTTGGCCAGCTTATCCCGCCCAAGCCAAGCTGGCCTTCCCCGAACATCCCCTCCAATCTCGTCTATTCTTGAGGTGGAACAGAGTATAGATTTCTTGTTCAAACCAGGTTTGGAAACTTCCAAGAATTTCAAGGCAGAAATTAGGCTAAAACTAGATGCTAAACTGAAATTCATGAAGGCTTCGCCTGTGCCCTTCACCACAAGAGGAAAGGTTAGGGCTGAAATGGATCGCTCGTAAGGGAACGGATCGTGATGCCCATTACCTATAGCTCTTGCGATTGTTCACAAGCCCAATAGTGATGCGAGAATTGTGGGCAATTATTCAGTTATAATTAACCTTAAATTGTCTAGAGCAGAAGATTTATTTAGTGAGCTGGCAGGGTGTGATACATTTTTACTCGACTTAGCCGATCCTTTTCTGCAGATGTTGCTGAACAATCACCCCAAAGCCAATCTGATAATTTCCACTTGCCATTGGTCTTTCTATAGGCAAAGAGTACCTCTTGGGTTAGCTAGTAAACTTGGAATATTCCAAAGATCCATGGAGTCTGTTCTCCATGGAATTCCCAGGTCACATCTGTTTTACGACATTGTACTTGTTGCAGGAATGAGTATGGAGCATGACACTACATTTTCTAGCATTTTATCTGCCTCGCAGAAAAGTGGTTCATGTGTTAAGAAACCTAAGTGTAACTTAAATAAAGCTGAAATTAAGTGTCTTGGTTTCTCGATAAACAAAAATGGTATGACAAATTCACCTGTGGTTTGGATGCTACCAGAAAAGCGCCAGATGCTACAAACTAATCCGAATTTGTCTTTTGGGGGTTCCCATATCAGTACTCGAAGTTTGTGCCTCACCTAACTTCGATACTGGTATCCCAACAAGCTCCTTAATGCCAAAGAATGTTCAAAGGCTAATGCTAAAGAGGTATTTTTTAAATTAACAGTTTTGGTGAATTATGACCTCAAATTGCCAATAAAATTGGTTTGAGACGCTTGTTCGTAGGTCTTGGTTGTGTCCTTCTGTCAACACTGCCTACTGGTGAAGACGGGCCATTGGATTTACCTCTAGGTCCAGTAGCGAAGCCAAACTTGGCTATGCCCAATTTGACAGGGAGGCCCTTGCTATAGTCTTCGGTGTAAGACAATACCACTAGTACGTATCTAGAGAGTATTTCGTACTTCGAACTAACCAGACGCGCCATTAAGCCTCAATCGCCCAACCACACAGCGTTGCTTAGGATATTTTGTAATAAGATTGGCATTCCAGGAATGGAGGGTGCACGTGCACAGTGCTAGGCGCTATTCTTGCTTCGCTATGATTTCGATCTTCAACAAATCCTGTACAAAACAAATTTTACAGCTGATTACCCAGTTTACCCTTGAAGTTCGAATTATGTAGCAAAACTGATCCTGTTACATTTAAACCAGACTAAGTCCTTATCCATTTTGAGTGCACAACTTGAAAAGCTTGCTTTTAAAGACAAGGTTTGGCTAGGGTGTTATTGATGACTGACACACAAAAGATGACTGGCCACTCAAAACGGATGATTGCCAGACTAAGCTATATTTTTTTTCACTGTAAACAGTTATCTTTGGAGCCACATTCATTGTTCTGGGGACACCGAATCACAATACCGTTTACATTACGCAGACAGATTTTGGACGGAATTACATTAAGGCCATTGTGACATTGTAAAAATAAAGATATTGCAAGGGCTGGGGTTGGGCGACCTCACATTGATACTGATTTTGAGAAAATGGTTAAGGCCTGTGCAGCTTTCCAATGTAATAGGAAAAGCGGTAAACCTAATCATAATCACGCATGGGACCATCCTACTGCTGTGTGGGATAGGCCACATATTGATTTCGCTGGACCCGCTGGTGGCAAAATGTTGCTTTTTCTTCTCAATACATCTTAAAGTATCCACTTGCATATATTCCGAAGTTGACTTTGTCCTCGTAAACAATTTTGAACTTTCGAGAATTGTTTGATACGTTCGGACATTGCAAATTATTAGTGTCAGACAATGGTCCGTATTTTGTATCACACGAATTTGAACAATTCCTGAAAACGTGTGGAATAAGCCACATTACAAACGTCCCCTATTTTGGTCAAATAACTGAAAAAGTCCAACAAATCGGAACCCTCTGCAGGTCACCTATCAAATAAGCTATGCTAAAGAACACTACATTCCAACGATTTTTAATAAACTTTCACCAGATTTAAAAAACTTAACAAGCTTTAGCAAAATAAAGTATTTTACAAAGAAATGGTTAACTGATAATTAACTTGTAAATGATATGCAACATTTTACATAACCGATCATCTGCTGTATGCGGGTGCTGAGAAATTATACAGTTAGTTAATGTTTAAATTTGTGCAATTGATTGTTTATCTTGTTTTAATTTTGAATTTTAACTTTTTTTCTAATTTACTGAGCTGATGCAGTGTCGTTATCATATCTCTGTGTGTATGGAAATATTGTATTCATTAGTTATTTGTTATAAGGTTTATGATGATAATTTAATTGTCAACGTATCCATACAAGTACTTTTTTTGTACTTCGGGATACAAATTGGAAATAAATTATTAACATTATTGTTATTAAATGTTTTGACAGTTTTTGCTTCTGAATTGGTGTGTGTGCGCATCATGTCAGGGCGATCCTTAACTAACCGACATCCTTGGAGACGGTGAAAAACTGATGGTCGTGTGTCATCAAGAAGGTAGTTAAGGGAAAAGATGACAACTTCAATAGTTAATACCTCAAATTAAAAACGAAAGAAAGTAGGTGTTCGTGTGGGTGTGAGGTGTGTGGTTTTTCCGATTCTTGTTAATTTCAAGCTAACTGACTGTACCTGTTATTCCATTACCATAAATGTATTACTCGATAACAACACAACCAAGCACAACCGTATAATATTTCTTCTTCTGTGTCGAGCCGCCAAATTTTTAAAGTTACACTATAATTTTATCTACGATCATACTAATATCTGGCGTAACAAAATAGTAAATATCTGTAGCGTGCACAGACCCCAAAGAGCGCATGGGAAACTTTCAGTAAAAGACCAGAGAAAGTTTTAGTATATATGTTTCTGGGGACCTTTTTTTTTTTGCTAGCTCTTTTTTAAATATATTTTCTTAACCGTTTTTGCGCTTTTCAGGCCTCTTTTTGCATTTTGAGGCCTTTCAGTATATTTTCAGGCACTGCTACAGCAGCAAACGTTGGACAAAAAGGTCATTTTTTTTACAAGAAGGGCATTTTTCAAAAAAGACAGGGGCAATACCTCCACTGCTCTTCCCCCCCCCCCACTTCCTGAGCGCGCTTCTCAATTACTCTACCTTCTTGAGCAGCTTTTTTTTGCTGCAGCATTGGTTGTGGAATTTAGTTAGGTGTCTATTGGTTGGGCCTAAGAGCAATTGTTGGTCTGGAGTAAGGTTTCACGTGTTTTTTTTTTAAGGCTATATTGTTAGCTGAGTTCGAATGGCTTAAAGGTAAGGTAACCTTATTACAGCAATGTTTACACAACAACAAAGGCTTAATGCTGTTGAAAGTTGGTGTCGACATCTTTAATTATGTCAGGATTTAAGCATTGTTTTTTCCCCCCTTATTAGGTTAAGGAAAGAACAAAGAATAAATAACATTTCAGTAAAAATGTTCCCTCAAGGTAGACGGAAGCACCAGGCAGAAGTCTTGACACCATAAAATTTAATAACAGTCATCTCTTCCGTGTCTTAGTCCTTGTCTCCGACACTATTATTGCACATCTGCAGATGCAGAAGGAGGTGCGTCGGACATTGGGGAGGTAGGGTGGAACGGGGGTATTTCTGAGGGAATGCTGCCTCGAAAGCCATCGTTAACCTCTGTCCGGAAAAGGTCAACGAGGAGTCCTTGGTTGCTAATTTTCATTCAGCCGACTTAGTTTAAAATCAAGTAACAACTACAACTAATTAAGCCCGCATTTGCATAGCGCAATCGCTAATGGCGCTTTATGAGGTATTAACGAAAAGGCGCAGGCAACATGTTCCCAAAAACGAAAAAGGGACTAATAGTACACCGACCGAGGCCACGCACGATGGAGCTATAGAGGAGGTCATAAAATGGTACGCGCATGCGTCATAGGGACTTGGGGGGGATATTAGGCCTATTTGGTGTCAGTTGGTGTTTACGCGTTGTTGTCGCGAGAGGAAGTGTGCAATGCAAATATCCATCTACCTACTGGCATTCCCCAGCACGTGTTCGTCGCCCATGATGCACGTTCACCACCGACCAAGCTCTCTACCAAATTACGCCCACCTTAATTTGCATAGAGACAAGCAAATTAAAACAATTAGAGCGCTCGGGCTTGATGGTGTTGGCTGCTCTGCTGTGTTGTTACCCCTCTAATAAAGGACCATTTGAAGAAGTGCAAATCCCAGAACAAATCAGTGTTATTCACCGAGCTGTTGCCGCTTTATGAACCTTATAATTACAATAAGTGCGCTTGCTTAGTTAAGTTTTCAACTCTTAAAAGCGAAGATTTTGGACGTATTATAGGCTGGTCTTACTGCATTAACGTAATGATTACGCCTACTAATTGGCCGGTTAAGCTGAGCATTAGCTTACACACGGTTATTGTTGCAAAGTGAACGTGTAAATTAGTTCGAACTGATTATTAAGGAGGGTTAAAATGCGTCAAACACGAGTAATAGATATACAATTTAAATTCAACTTAAAAAGCACTTCTAGAATGTTACAAAGTAAAACCCGGAAAGTTCACAATTTTTTTTAAAGTAAGTATTAAGCAGGATGGTGAAATTATGCGTACCGTTTAAGGCAGGTACAATAGAATTGCTCATGATCGTAGTAATTATGGGAAGGTAATATTGAACACAATATTTGTTGACAAGTACAATTATAAACATAAATCCATAGAAGGCATCATAAACAAAAATAAACACTACATAATAGTTTAAATACTATAAAAGGAACAATAATCACTAAATGAACATTCAACATTTTTTTTATATACAGTATGTCTCAGAAGTCCTGAAGCAGGTAGGCCTATGGTATAGGCCTATACAGAGTAGGCCTACATGGTATAGGCCTATACAGAGTAGGCCTATATGGTATAGGCCTATACAGAGTAGGCCTATACGGTATAGGCCTATACAGAGTAGGCCTACATGGTATAGGCCTATACAGAGTAGGCCTATACAGAGTAGGCCTATACGATGTATGCCAGTACCCTATTAGGCCTAAGGTGTCAGCAAACTATCAGCAAAATATGCACCTAACGGAAGCAGCAGATATCTTCCACAATAGGCATTCACTCACAGGAACACCAGTACACTACTGTATCATATCTTTTACCACGTTCCAAGATGACCAACACCGACAGCATTAATGAGTACACTGAGATTCTCATACTTAGCCACAGACTGGTTGAATGAGAACTTTCCCAACTGCTGGGGGAACCTACTGTCCAGTGGCCTGGCCGGCACGCTATCCAGATCTTACCCCCATGGATTCCTTCCTATGGGGGTACCTGAAAAATCTTGTATACCCAGAAGACACAATTGAGGAGCTGCAGGAGAGGATAACCACCAACCTGCGAATGTATGCACTGAAACTCTGTTATCTGTGCAACGTTCCTGGTCGGAGAAAATGGACCTATGTATCGCTGTCGCTATCGGAGTCACTTTGAACAATTGTAGCTCTTTTTACGTGTCATTTTTTGGTTCTCCAGCAACACATCTTGCTGGACTTCTTGGGATATTTACTGACCCTTTTCTTTAGGCGAACATGAATATGGAAACCGTTCTTGCATGCTTCATTACCAAGCGGTGTTGGCGCTTTGTAACTTGTACGACATGGAATAAATGCCTTTTGCTCCTAACAATGGGGAAATCACTGATTCCAGGGTCTTGGACGCAAAACCAGGAATCGAATATATATATACTAAACCCGGAGGAAAGTCTTGGATTCGATTCCTGGGTGTGAGTTCAAGGCCCTGGAATCAGTGATTTTCCCATAGGCCTGTACATTTCCCTATAGGCCTATACACTGCATAGGCCTATACCATATAGGCCTATCTGTTTCAGGACTCCTGAGACACACTGTTATACACATATACACACACCCATACTGTTAAAATTAGTTCGTAGGTCAATCTGAGCATTGCCTAATCGATTTCTTGATTATGCAAGAAGTAGTCGAATAGTTTATCTTTTATCTCATTTATCTTACCAACTTGGAGCAGTTCAATAGGAATTTCATTAAATATAGTAGGAATTTTATATTTGTTTGTTCGTTTGCCCTATTGATTCTTGGCAAAAGGCACTTCGTACCGATACACGGTTTTCCTGAAATAATTATTCTTTAGATGTGAGCTGAATTTGTGATCACAATTAAAATAGCTTTTCAGAACCACAACGAAATCTCTAAGTTGTTTAATTTTGAGAATTTTGTTTTCCTGTATATTTGTTTAGATTTTAAATTTCCATATTCGTTAAAAAGAATTTTTATGATTCAGTTTTGCAGTTTTTGAGGTCTATTTATGCGACAGTTAGCAGCAAATCCATATATTCCAATAACATATCTACTAATCAAGCTTTCAACCAAGGAACGACAAAAAATTCATACAAAATATACATTAAAACTCGTCTGCATTAAAGACTGGCCTTGTGAGGACACAATACACTAGTCTGAGAAAGAAAGAAAAGACAACTGCCCCGACTGGGACTCGAACCCAGGACTTCCCGTTTACTAGCCGGGCACTCTAACCACTGCACTACAGGGGCGGGTGCTGGCTACAGGCTCCAGCCGAGCTAAGTATAGCTGTTCAATCTTTCTCAGTGGTGACCTAGAGATCACAAACATTTATACACACAAGGAGAGAAAGCAACTTTGCTTCTTGGCCTCCACACTAGAAATAATGTGAGTAGTAAATAAAGGCCAGTCTTTAATGCAGACTGCTTGCTTCGTTTACCCTTTACCTTGTGATTTCTTTCCGTATTTAAAACTCGTCTCGTTTTGGCTCGTATCAGAGCCAGTATCAAGAATAGCCACTAAAAACAAGTTCTGCCTTGTTAAGGTGGACATTTTACTTGCAACTGGACTTATGGCTTACTTGTGTTATTTGTAATTTGTTTTTACTTGTTGCTATTGATGACGGCTCTGAGATTAGCCGAAACTTCGACTTTTGATGTATATTTGTCCACTTTCTGGCTTTTACTTTGAAACACACAATTTAAGATTGCAAAAACCTAATTTGCTTCAGGAATAATATTTTTAAATTGGGTAAAAACCAGAATCAAAGATTTCGTACATTTTAGTCAAAGCAAAGTTTTAGAGAATTTTTAGTTTTATAAACGGGACAGAAAGCCAATTGGGCTCAATAAGTGTTAAATAAATACGGATGCAAACCTATTTACGTTGCCTTTTGGACTTAAATGTCAGACTGCCTGAGTGGGGAATCGAACTCACGACCTTTGAAATCAAAGGCCAGAGTCCTACCACTCAGTATGGCCATGTCGGTATGGCTGAGTGTGAGGACTCCGGCGTTTCATTTCAAAGGTCGTGAGTTCGATTCCCCACTCAGGCAGTCTGACATTTAAGTCCAAAAGGCAACGTAAATAGGTTTGCATCCGTATTTATTTAATTTTTAGCTTTACTTGTTGAGTCGTGAATTTTGATTGTATTGTTCTTTTTGAGTTGAATGGAATTTATTTTCTGTACAGTTTACAAGGAAAGCATTGGCAAAAAAACCAACCTTAAATCATCACAAGAGCAGATGCTATCGTCGCACAAGAAAAAAAAATGAAACAACTTCTGATAAAGTAAGAATAAAAATAACAGTTATTTATGTGGAAAAACAATGTTCAAAATCAAACAAAGCACGCTTAAGAACAAATTAATTAGAAAAAAATAAAAGAAGTAAAAAGGTTCGAGTACTAGAAAACAATACAATATAAAAAGAAAAGTTGTTAGTAGCTAACTCATAGTGCTGAGATCACAGGGTTTTGATCAAATAACCACTTCAACAAAGGTTTATTGAACGATTTCAGCCCAGTAATATACAAGTTTATTGTGTGCGCGGTGTATCTTGAGTCCTACAAGTATTTTGTGATCGGCTATATACGTCTTCCTGGATGGGCTGGCTTTAATCGATGGCCGCCATTGTTTTTGTAACCACCATCTTGGATATCAACAAGGTACTCTGCTACTGAAAACGTACAATCGATTATCTGTGTTCGTTCTGCGGAGAACTCAAGATAGGCCACGGACACTATAATTTCGTGAGGCAATGGATTAAAAAATGTACTATCCAGATTTTGAATATGTGGAGTCTTTTCTTAGCAACTTTCGGTTGCACGGCATAAGAACAGGATTCATTCCTAGTGTGGTACTACGTCACAAGACGAGTGAAAAACGAGCATCGGTTTTTACAAATAGGCCTAATAAAGGTTCTATAGACTTACATATGGCGGCTTGGCAGAATACCTGGCTAGTGGCTACTGATATAACGGAAAACAGTGTTCCCGTTGCTTTTTGAACCTAACCGTTCTAACAATTCTATTGTGGAGCTTGATCAATAGTGTTCGTGTTGGTGCCACACCAGCATAAGACTGAATATAGCTCAATGGACCTAGCCAATAGAGCTGCACCCTCAAGACCGAGGGTGCAGACTTGAATAGAATTGCAGACTTGAATTAGATTTGCAGACTTGCATTATTTTGCAGATTTGCAGGGATTTACGCAGATTTGCAAGGATTTACAATATAAGATTTGCACAGATTTTCAAGATTTGTACGGATTTTAAGATTTGTTCAGATTTTCAATCCGCTGGGAATTGCGGATTTCATGACGAATTACAGATTTGCAGGTTTCATTCAGATTCGCTAAATTTGCAGTGATTTGTGTGAATTTCCACATTTTACTGGCTTTGCAAGCAGATTTTCAGATTTCGTGTTGATTTGTACTGGTGTGCAGGATTTGTAGAGATTTGCAACGATTTGCAGGTTTCACTTGGATTTGAACATTAAACTTGGATTTGCAGATTTCAAGCAGATTGCAAGCCGATTTGCAGGATTTGCTACGATTTGCAGGATTTGCAGAGATTTGCAGATTTCGCGCGAATTTACAGATTTCACTTGGATTTGCAGATTTCACAGAGATTTGCAATTCAGAAATCTGAGAGCGCACGAGATTTCAGCCATTGTCGGATTCTTCGCTGAAGACGCTGTTCAGTTAGAACAGTAAAATTGTTTTACTGAATTAACTGAACAGCGTTAGTTATACACACAAAACTGCAAACTAAGGGCTATTATACCCCTTAGTTTACAGTTTTGTGTGGCAGTGTGTAGCAGTCTCTCAGGCTCGTCATGTAAATAATTTCACTAATAATTATTGCAGCTGAATTAAAGCTGTACGGACGCTTAAACCCCACGACGTGTTTGTTGTTCCGTCTTAAGGACAGCAACGGCTGCTTGTGATATCATAACACGGATCAACGACGTCCCACACCCACCGACCCCCCTTTCCTGCATATCCTCGTTCCCCCCCCCCTCCCTCCCCCCTTCCTCCACATGCGTCAACGACGTCGCTTCACGCAGAGACGCGTTCAGAAGGTAGCGTCTGTTTAGGTGGCAGTTAAGGCGTCATTTACGTCAGCCACTCACACGACACGGGGAAATTAATTTGGTATCAATCATTGACCGACGGCGCGGTTGACACATGAGAGTTATGGCGGGAAAACAAAAAAAAAAAAAAAGAAAGGAACCCGACATATCCCCCTGACATCTACTAAGCCACATGGGGGCGTTCCTGGTTCATAATCCGTGCTGGGACCACAGCTTAATTCCTTTTGCTTCTGCTGCTTGTGTAACTCTAGGACTGCTCAGATTCCCTTGTAGCCTACACTGGGCCGACGATGTAACTGTAGGATTATGCAAACAGCCTGCAGATGGGAGTAGTAAAATAAGCAATCGCAGGGAGACGAGGGGAGGGGGGGAGGGTTAGGGTTGAATAATGCACCTTAATCTTTGAATGATGACAGTATACCCTTAGTAAAACGGGAGCAAGCATTAAAACAATGTTGTTCAATGTTTAAATCGAAAAAGTGCATAAACAAATACACAGACATGGGACGTTTCGAAGCAGATTGTGCCTTGTTGTCAAGCATAAAATGAAAAGCAGAAATTGTTTAAGTAGTAATAATAGAAACCAAAAGTCCATAGAAACGGTTAAACAAGCCAAAAGCAAGCAAAATCAACTAAACATGAAACAAATAATAACATTTGGACCTAAGACAGAGTCCTTAGAAAAAGTCCATAGAAATGGTTAAACAAGCCAAAAGCAAGCAAAATCAACTGAACATGAAACAAATAA